>PVQA01000510.1:0-40464 GCA_002980515.1 Fusarium burgessii | reverse complement strand
TTTGGCTATGTGTCGGAACTTTTGTCAATCCACTGTACAGTTCCTCTAGTGAGTCCTTCTGCTACACTACACCTTGATTGCTGTGCAACCAGCCATGGTAATCAATTAGTTTGTTTTGTATAGGGAATAATTTTCATTGAATTGTCCAAGCTTAAGTTATAGCAGCTTTGTTCTTGAAGATATTCCCCTGATCTGATGTCATGAAGGCCTCATTCTCGTGGCAACCATTGCCTTAGAGGAGATGCATACACCCTCCAATTATTAGCGTGGTGTAACTCGAGTACTGTACTGTATACAGAAAATCGGTTCGATATTTTTCTTACTGCAGATAACTGAGTTGAACAGCGGTGGCTGGTTCGTCAGTCTTGGATCATGGCTGATTTGGCGTCATGCACGTACGGGTGAGAGCTGCAAAATGCCGAAACTAATCATGCCTCGAGCTGTAACTCACTTTTCCCTACCTTGCTTCTCCAGTTGAAGCGATTTTGTCATTTGGAAGAGGTTGAATCACCTTAAAAGTATTGCAAAATTTTATCCCATGATCAGAGCATTTAGAGCATCACTTACACTGGTGATAGTGGGTGTTGGTAGTTGCCCGTATTGAATTTATTAGCGAGGTAGGTGGTGTTTGACTCCTCAGGCTTCCACGACCACAACCGTTACCTTGAGTTACTCGAAAAACTCAATCCCTCCAAGGGCAGCCAGCACTATCTCGTATTCAACGCCCTATTCCTCCACACCCACAATACGCCGAGACAACTATGGCGGCATCTAGCTCAGCATTAGTTGTTTCGTCTCATTATGGTGCGCGCTAATGACACGGAACCGATACGCTAGGGATCATGTTATGATGCGACATTGACCTCCCTTCCTCCTGCGGCTATCAATCACCCTTGTTGAATCGACTTGGATTAATTGATTGATCCAGGGCAGAAGATACAGAATCCATGGCCCAACAGCTCTTCTCCCTGTCTGCCTGCTGATGCACAAGAAAGACGAGAGAACAAACAGGCTTTCACAAGCACAAGGCGTGCGTGCGTGGTGGCTGCAGCAGCTCTTGAGTGCATTTCATTCATGCTGTGCTATCAACTTGGTACTTGCCCTTGGCTAATCCTCCGTTCTCTGTCAGACCTGATATGTCCATTGGTTCCGACCCGCAGTTCTATCTCGTAATGGCCAGTAATCGACGAAAATGCTGTGCTTCGCTTGCAAAAGGCGCCCGCATTCGATTTCTTCGTCGTCCTACCTCTGAACCACATGGCCGTGGCCCTGGAGAACCCGGCCATCGCGAGACCAGCTCCAAAGTCCCCGCCAGTTCTCCATCCCCTCAAGTGGTGTATCGTGAGCTTCTGAGCCTTCATTCAATATCCAGCCATGGGTTTGTTTATCGAATTTGGCTCCCGACCTCCGGGAGTTTCTATTAACACGGCAGCCATGCACCAGAGCAACCACATGTGGCTTGTTTCATGATGGACAACGTGCTTAAGGTTCTCTGGTAACTCCGCCCATCGATTCCCTTATTGGAAAAGATGGCACAGGAAGACCAAGCCATTTCTTTATCCCGATCGCCTCTCTTCTCGGCCCATTGATCCGGACGCCAAGTCTGGGCAGTCATAATAGAACAATGCCATAGTTACAACGGGAATATTCACCATAACAAATCCCCGGAAACTCCAACTAAGACGCACGCTTGGGGTTACCCCACTCCCCCAAAACTAAACCATGGCTAGCATGGCTCTTCTTTGGCCTCACTATCACGAGCAAATCGTCGATTGGCGACATGTACATGGACTGGACGATCCTCACTAGCCATCTCAAGCAAGGCGTCTCTGCTTGTTAAGCGAAAACTCTTCTGATGAGGCTTGCTGACAATACATGCTGGCTCTGCTCACCCTACCTTAACATCACAGTTATCCCTACGGTTACAATACTAATCACAACCACCTAGCTAATGCTCTTTTGCTATCTCGACAAGCAGGTTTCTGCGTCTTTGTTGTGTCATGGCTGGCATGGCGCCAAGTCTCCCCGTCCACGTAGCGCTGCTGGGTTCCTGGACCTTCACGTCAGACTGTCCAAGCTCTAGAGTTTGTTGGCTGCTGCTGCTGGGCACTAAACGTCTACGATGCTGATTTCTCTGCATATCAAACTTCAACGGAGTGACCGCTCCTGCAGTTTGCATCGACAACAAACCGCTCATACCGTGATTTGGTATAGTCCCAGCCTCGGTTATTGTATACTTTGCTAGGTGCATATTGGCAGAATGAGTTTGACTCAACCGCATCGTGAAAGCTGGCTGATGTTGTCATCCAGCCCGAGTTGCATTGTTCCGCCTCTTTTGTTGTTTACGAGCTGTTTCCCTCTGAGCCAGCTTGTTATTCCTGCCGTCATAGGTCACAATATGCTACCCAGTTCCGTTGAGATGCAGGCTCCGTTTCCGCGGTTTGCTGTCTTTTACACAAAGAGATTGCAGATTTCCTCGTATCCAGGTCTCATTCTAGCTGCTTATGCTGTCTCCCGTCTTACTGGGTTCCCCAGAGTGAAAGAAAGCTGATCCAGTGATCAATTGATCAAGTGAATGGCCAATCCAAGCGGGTCAATATGGCCTGTCCTTACACAACCTGAGTACTTGGTAGCCTTGTCCACTGACAAGGGCGGGATCTTTTGTTGAACTTGGAGGGAGACCGACATATCGGCCCTGCTGTTGCGGATCTGCCTAGCTAGGGGGAGCTCTCAAAACCTTACGCAAAGGAGCTCCCAATTGTCTTGGCCCTTGACCAACAGAGTATCGCTGACCTCCGTGCATGATGTTGACATCACGTCTTGGTCCATTGTCGACTCAGGTTCTCACTGCACGACGCCCATTGCCTTTCCCAGTCGATTGCTAGCTACCTAGCCCGCTCGCTTGCATCCCTCATGCAGCACGGTTGCTCCAGTGAGCTCCAGCCACATACTTCGACCTCTTCTCTGATAGTGGTTGGACTCACGATGTCCGTATCACATCTTGCCAATACTCACACCCCTCCCTCATCATGATTATCGTCCCCTCGCAGGTAGAGTCAGATTAATGCAACCGAGTGTGGAGTTAGGAAAAACGAAGTCTCTGGGGAGACCTAGCCTCGAAGTTTGGAGGTTGTCTAGGCCAACTTGGCCAACCTCCCTCATCCGAGGCAAGACTGGTTCGAGGACTTATAGATATAAGCTTGCAATCCTCTCTCGTTTTCCTTTCTCCTCTTGCATCCATCTATTAGCCTCTCTCACTTCCCAACCAGCCCGGATTGGATTTGTGAATACACAAGTAACCAACTCGTTCAGGTTACTTATACCTTCGCTCAATCAAACCACTATCGCTTGCTCACAGCTTGCACTCGCTTATAACACCTTCGTTGATATCACAAATCCTCTCAACCATCTTCACCATCTTCATCATGAAGTTCGGTGCTGCTCTTTTGGTCCTAGCCACCTCAGCCCTGGCTAACAACATCCGACGAGGAGGAGATGAGTACGAGAGCCCAGAATCTGAGAGTGGAAAAGACTACGAGACTGGCGAAAACGACTACGGACAAGGTGAAGATGAAGGATACGGACAGAAGGGCGGCTACGGGCACGAAGTTAAGGAGGTCGCTGTGACCTATACGACTACAACTGTCTGCCCAGTCACCTACACTCATTACAAGGAGGGGACGTAAGTTTTTCAGTCTATCTTTTAGAGCTTGCCGAATGCTAACCACTTACAGTACCATTTGTGAGACTAAGCTCACAACCTCAACACTCGTTGCTATTGAGACCAAGACTGTCGATGTTACAGTCAAGGAGCCTGATGTCACCAAGCACTACACTGATGTTAACTACGTTACTCGCACAACAGTGTGCCCTGTGACTCAGACCAAGACTGTTGCTGGAGAGGTCATCACCGAGGTTTATACGACCACCAGCTACATCTACGACATTGTCAAGTCTACCGACTATGAGCATGTCAAGCAGCCTGATGTGACCAAGCACGAGACCGATGTTGTCTACAAGACCCGAACTACCGTCTGCCCCGTGACAGTAACCAAGACCATTGCCGGCGAGGTTGTCACTCAGACATACACAACCACCAGCGTCATTGAGGAGGTCGTCAAGTCTACTGACTACGAGCACGTCAAGCAACCCGACGTCACCAAGTATGCCACAGATGTCGAATACGTGCACAAGACCAAGGTCTATCCCGTCACCGTCACCAAGACTATTGCTGGCAAGGTCGTCTGCGAGACTTACACCACCACCAAGGTCATTGAGGAGAAGCTTGCCACAACCGAATATGAGAATGTCAAGCAGCCTGATGTGACCAAGTACGAGGCCGATGTCGTTTACATCACCAAGACCAACGTCTACCCAGTCACTGTCACCAACACCATTGCAGGTGAGGCCATCACCAAGGTCTACACCTCTACCGAATACGTTGTCGAGAAGGTTCACACCACCGTCTACGACCAGGTCAAGCAGCCCGATGTCACCAAGCACGAGACAGATGTTATCTACCATACCAAGTTCGAGGTTTACCCCGTCACTGTCACCAAGACCATTGAGGGCGAGGTGGTCACCAACGTCTACACCTCCACTTCCGTCATCGTTGAGAAGGTTGCCACCACTGTCCCCGCCTACGAGACCATCATCAAGACCATTGGCAAGGGAGAGGTTGTTACCCAGTACTCCAAGGTCTACCACACCGTCGGTGGCGGCACTGTCTACGAGACTGTCGCTCCTCAGCCCACTACTGTCCAGGCTCCGGAGACTGAGGTCGTCACTCAGCCTGAGGTCACCGTCCCCGCTACTCCCACCGCCGTCGCCCCTGAGCCCGTTGCTACTGGTGCTGCTGCCGCCAACAAAGCCCCCGTCTTTGCTTTCGTGGCTGGTATCCTCGGTGCCGTCGCTCTCATCTAAAAGGATGAGTCATTCAACTCAAAGCCCAACAGCGCCGCCGGATTGGTTCTTGTTTTATTCTTCTTACCCCCTTTCTCGTAAAAATCAGTTGTGCCTGGGAACAGAACACATATTTTTTAATTCATTGCGAGCAGTTGGGATCGCATATATACACTCCTTTGCAGGACATGGCTAGGTAGACTGTGGAGGATGTTTATTCTTGGGTATTTAATGTCGCGGAAGAGGGTGGTTTGTTATTCTTTATCTTCACTTCTAATGTATATATTATCATCTTGTCTTGGATGAGGGTAAATTGGAGGAGAGAGGACAGTTTAGGATAGGATAGGTAGTTAATCTGGAGACGCGTTGTTGGTATCGTTTCGCCCATGAAATTGACTTGTGAGAACCTGTCTGTAAGTCGTACCTGAGTATGACTCTTCACCATGATCACTTCTGGATACGATGGTGGCTTTTTAAGTATGAGTTTAGATTTAAGTACGATTGGGTTCACCGGGAAACTTTACTTTGACAGCTCGTACAATAAACAAAGTGGCTGGAAAGGCGTCGAGAGGCTTCACGCCTCAATGTTCTATCAACGGAGCTTCCAAGATGGCTGAAAAGCATGTGAGAAGACACAACCCCCCTATCTCGAGCCTACTCTCGAGCTTCTAATTTTCTTGCCAAACTCTCGTGAAGATCTTCTAGAAAGAGCCTTGCGCCTATACCATTGACATCGCCCCCCTCCCTCACCAAAGCCTTCTGTGTCTAGAGAAGAATAGCTCTGGGAACTGTGTACAACCTGAAACCCGTTTATATATACCCTCGATTACAAGGAAATCTACAGTTCGGCGGGCGACTGGAATTCAAGAAGATGGTTGGCTTTGCTGATCAAGACGTTGGTCTAACATCGACTCGGCATCGCTCACATCTAACAGTACCGTGAAAGAACTCGTGATTATGGGTACAGATAGAGGTTTATCAGGGTTGTAGACTATCCCGAAATACTCCTGACCCAAAAGACAGTCTCTGAAGCAATATCGTCGGACCCGCTCTGTGATGACAATCTTTGATATGTGGCATGTGTCATTGATACAAGTGGGAGGTTTTGGTAGGACTGTACATATTTGATTGGCTTTGGGTTGTGTGTAAAGGAAGAGTAAATAACTGACTGTTCTCAATGAGAAGGGCCTCTCGGAGTCCCGAACATGTCGCTGTCTGGTGTAGCTGGACGTGGTAGTTCGAACCACTCTCAGGGGGAATCATGGTCTCCCAAGAGATATTCGCAAGGTTGACCCCCGAACCTGGTTCAAAATCCAGATTAAACATATCAGAGTGATCGTCCTCTTGCGCATAATCGAGTAAACTCTGCTTAGCAATGGTTTTGTGTTGAGTAGTTGGTTCTTCGTCAAGGGCGAGTTGGTCGATGATCTTGTTAAAGAGGACACTCGAAGTTGAAACCATTAAATCTGGTAGTGAAGTATCTATGCAGAGATCAAGTGCATCCCTTGCGTCTTCCTCGTAGAGCCATTCGTCGTTTATTCTGACTATGTTTTCATCGTGTACGAGAATCAAGCCAAAAGGCAGACCTTTTGCTTCGACGAACATGATGCGAGGGTTTTGAGCTGGCCTACAAGCGTAGAGACAAGCTTGGAGAGTCTTCTCTCGACGTAAAGAGCGAACTGCGCATCGGGTATAAAAGCCGGTTTGGCTGTAAGAAACTGCGATCGATGGTCGTGGGCGGCTCAGTCGATCTTATTGTATGATTTTAAGACTAACCAGTATGAGTCTCGCAGCTCTACCGCCGGTCGATCAAGACTCACCAAAGAGTCAGTAAATTCAGGGTCATTTCCAAACATCGTCAGCACAAGCCAAGTTGAGAGTCTTGGTTGGGCGTACCTGTCAAACTAGTGGGATAGTACCACTTTGAACGATCAAGGAACAGATGATCTCCAAGACGAGAAACAGTGTCTTCATTGTTAAATTGACGTGCCAATGCGACGTCCCCCCATTACCAATCGTTGAGCAACTTGCTAATTAGTTCCACAAGATGAGGTTTCTGCTTCAGTACTAAGCCCTAGATAGACATGATAGCTTGGCACTCTTCTTCATGCGAGGACATATGCTTCATCTCCAGAGATACACTGTTCAGCCGCTTCATGAGGTACTCATGCTCCTTCATCTTAGCGACGCCAATGACCCTGTTACAGGGGCGACCCCCTCCCTGTAACTATGAGGGAAAACCTCCTTCGAGCCTAAGGTTTGGGTAGTCGAAGCAACCATGTTGAGAATAAAAGATAGATATGACGTGTAGTAAGCAGGTAGGAGGATACAGTACTGATAGATACGGCTTGGTAATGATTGAGAGAAGGATAAAGATGATGTTAGCTAGAGAAGTTGGGGGAGACCATGTTATTTATCCCCGGGATCTAAAGTAAAGCATAAATATCCTTTGACAATCTAACATCCATCAGTCGTTGACCAAGAATATTCTACTGCAGGCTTCCATGATAAGGCTCCGCCATGGAAGTGAAAGAACAAAGACTTTGCATCCTCATGTCACCTTCCTTCATGAGTCCATAGCTAATATGCGAGGAAAGTGATAACTGACTGAGCTTGACTTACATGAAAGAGCACGGTCTAGGGCAACCCTTGCTTTCGATTGCTGTATATACTTGGACTAACTGATATCTGCCAATAAAAGGGCTCCTGGATATGGATTGCACTGCTCGGATCAGGGGGCGTCCACCCCAACGGGAAGCTGCAGGCACTTTAATAAAATATCCATTTATCACATCCATACATAATATAGGTAGATCTTATAGTTATATAAAAAAAAAGAAAGTATATTACTAATAATACCGTTTCTCTAATTATATTATCTAGCAGATATAAAGGGAAGTGTTTAATATGCTAGCGTCTGTCGTGTTTATATGCAGCTTGTCCATAAATGAGCTACTAAACTGGTTGAAGATCATCTACCAAGCCTATATTTAGCTTGAGAAACAATACACAAGCCAATAAGTTTGCTACATCTGTTGACAACATAGGTCACCCGGGGCAAATCCACTACTATTTCGGCGGTGAGGTTCTTTTAGAAAAGCAGTAGCGATTCGGAAAGCTGCAATCCATTAAATGTTACTTGCCCGTGATCTCCACAAGTGGACTGTGATTTCATAGCTTTGATATACTACTGAATTTCAACTGTTACACTTGATCTATCCAAATTGACCTTCAACGCATTGTGGACTTCAACATTTGGTCTACCAAACGAAAACAACCATGTCTTTTTTCTTGTAAGTTCTCAAACAAAATTTCAAGCTTAGAGTTAACGCACCCTTATGCTGTGTCAGCTCAGTTTCCATCTAATACATTGAATGTTTAAAGTATCTTGAGATATATGGCATAAATCGTGTTAAAAAGCTTTTGTCTTCTGTGTACTGAATTTGTTGGGAATTGGGTACGCGCTTTGGCGTAATCTAAGTAGCAATCCTCTGGTGTGCCACCGCCAAACCAAAGTCAATTAGTATGGCCGGCCTTTCACTTAAGCAGCAATCCTGGTCGACTTTGTATCACCATAAGGATAACTTGTCATATTTCAGGCGATTGGCTAAACTGTTTACCCGAACATGGGTTGTGGAGGTAAGTCAGGCATATGAGTCTTCTCACAGGATTTGATATCACAATGTGTGCAGATAAATTCTTTGCGTGAGGTAGAGAATATGTTGTCACAAGAGGCTCATGTCACTGATAAGAATGATACCCCACATGTCTTTCCACTATCCATCCATCCCCCACTTCCCGCCCCATGCAGGGTTACGGAGTAGTAATTAGTCCGTCAACATTCAATCAGTGCCAATCGTGAAGCTTAGACAAAGCATCGCCAACATTAACCCACAAAGGATTTCGTTCAACCCGTACTCACAGCACCTTCACTATGGCGCCCGTTGATCGCGTAGACCACAATGCCCTTGAGCGTAGGTTCTCTTATCTCAAAGATTTCCAAAATTATGCTAACTCCATCGTAGAACAGCTCAAGGACATCATCCAAGATCTCTACCAAATAATGGTCCAAGTCTCAACCTACGATTCCGTCGGCCGCTCCAGCAGAGAAGTCCTCATCAACGAAATGTACAGATCTCAACCAATCTCTCAAGAAAAAAAGCATTAACATAGCTCAGTAAAACACTGTCCGACTCTCTTCGCACTCTCCACTCCTCCGCCTCACCCCCAAACAACCTCCCTTCAGTGCCCCCAGAACTCGTCGAGTATGTCGAGCACGGCCGTAACCCAGATATCTACACACGAGAATTTGTCGAACTCGTGCGCCGCGGTAACCAGCTCATGCGCGGAAAACTCAACGCCTTTGGAACCTTTCGCGACATTTTGGCGGAGAACATCACTACGGCTATGCCTGAACTGCGCGACGATGTGGCCCAGGTTGTCGAGGCCACAGGAGGTGTACCACCGGGGAGGAGGAACGGCGAGCAGCCGCAGCCGAATGGCAATGCGACTAACCATGCGGCGTCGTCTGCTTCTTGAGGAGAGGATGAAGATGGACGATTATGATGATTTCCCGCGTTGCTCAGGTCACAAGCATGTCTATTCCAGGCAGTTACGGTTTCGGGACCGTAGATTTTATGATACCCTCAGCGCGTATAATGCCGCGCAAATAAATGCATTATTTCTGGTGTCAAAGCAGCGTTAAATGCGGAGTCAGTATTAGCCGTCGACAGCTGACACAACGAGTTTATACCGACATTGGAATGGACGCATGATTACAATAATGATTAGCATTGAGATCTTCATAAGTACAAGGCATGAACAGAAACTTTTTGCGGACAACCATCTATTATGCCAAGATGTTACATTGTATGCATAAGACACCCCAGGAACCGATCTAAAGGGTCCGGGTTCGTCCCAGGCCTTCAAACACTAACAACAAGCAACTCGCTACCCTCTAGCATTGCTCTGCATTCATTGATGTCTATCCCTAAAATAAACGCCCCAATGGTATGTTGTGTAGCATGAGATGTGAGAAAACTCTCCCTTATATGTGCGAGCCGTTCACAACGACAACGGCTTTTTCCTGCCAAAGAGTGGAATGTGCTTCATGCATATATATGCAGATCCAACCAGCGCCAAAACGAGGATAACCACTTGCCAAGGAAGCAAGACAGCTGCCGCCATGAAGAGCGTGCCGTATCGTCGTACGGCATCCACCAGCCGATCGTGGGCTTCTCGGCGCTGCTCAAGATCGTCTCGAAGCTTGCTATTTGTGGGCGACTGTGGGTGAAATTCCTCTTCGCTGGTGGTTGCATAGTCGTCATTTTCCTCTTCGTCTTCATCCTGGTCTTCTTCGTCATAGAAGCCCGCATCCTCATCCTCACTATCCCAAAGATCATCATCGTCATCATCCGCGCCGGCTGGTCATGAGAAGTTGAAACCGCCAGGGAATCCTCCACGCTGCCTGGGATCAGCGCCACCAAAGTTGAAGTGGGCACCACCACCACCACCAGGGAACCCTCCAGCAGATCGGAAACCACCGCCGCCGAAGCCACCCTGCTGACCACCCATCATACTGAAGAGGATCTCAGGGTCGATGCCGCCCATACCTCCTCCCATGCCGCCACCACCGAACATGTCGTTGGGATCCATAAGATCGTCACCGTTATCGTAAGCAGCGCGCTTCCTGAAGGCAGGGTTAGTAACTCATCTAGTCGGTAGGTTAGATAGCTACTTACTGAGGGTCACTCAAGCATTCGTAAGCCTCCTGCAAGTCCTTGAACTTCTCCTCGGCGTGAGGGTCTCCAGGGTTCTTATCAGGATGAAGCTTAACAGCCATCTTGCGGTAGGCCTTCTTGATCTCGTCACCTGTAGCGGTCTTCTCGACGCCGACGATCTTATAGTAGTCCTTGCGTTGAGCCTTCTTGAGCTCAAGCTCCGCCTTTCGAATCTCACGCATGATGGTGCGGTCCTCAGGCTCAAGCTCCTGGATCGCCTTCCACTCCTTAACAGCATCTTCCCATCTCTCGGCTCCACCCAAAGCATTGGCCTTGGTCTTGCGGGCCTTTGTGTAGCCGGGGTCAAGGTTGATGGCCCGTTCACAGTCGGCGATGGCATCGTCGTACTGCTTGAGCTTGATCTTGCATTGTGCCCGGTTCTGCAACAATTTAGAGTTCATGCTCTTATTGGAAGGGTCAATTTCCAAAGCATTGGTATACTTTTCGATTGCTTGTTGTAGACGACCAGCCTTAAAATCAGCATTGCCTTCCTCCTTCATGCGATCAAGTCTTTGGACAATTCTCAGCCACTTGACAGCATCACGGAAATCAGGATCACAGTTGATCGCCATACGGAAGCACTGGACAGCCTTGTCGTTCTCACCCTGGCCATAGAGAACACGTCCTCGAAGAACAAGAGCCTCAGGGTCCTGGTTATTGTTTCGGAGGAGATTCATAGCAATGTTTTGTGCCTCTCCCAACGAGTTTTCCCTCCCCATTAATAGATAAGCCTCTCCACGCATAAGCTGCCACTTACGGGGCTTGCTGACACCAAGGCCGAGACCGCGCTCAGCCAGATCAAGAGCATGAAGCACCATGGACATACCTGATCCCGATCCACGAGCGAGAATATCACGGGCGGACTGAATATGGTGCAACATCTCCTTCGCAGGGGCCATGTCCTTAGCAGATGGTGGAGGGTCAATGCGGTTGAAGGTTGTCATAGCTTCCTCTGGTCGGCCCATGGCAGTATAGATACGGGCCAAGCGCAGGAGAATCTTGGCATTTTGAGGGTCATAATCGGCAGCCCTAGAGCAGTCTTCGATAGCGTGCTCATATTGGCCATTAGACATATAAGCAGCAGCTCGGTTGCCTAAATAAGTAGAGGAGAAAGGGAACAGGTCGACGGCTGCGGTTGGATGTCAGTATTTTGGAATGCATTCAGCCAGGCTGGAAAGTCCTGAAAATAAGAGCCTGGCGGAAAGTGGCAATTCATACCTTTGCTGTACTGCTCAATAGCCTTGTAGTAGTTCTTCTCCTTGAAGAATCGGTTACCGGCAGCCTTGTAGGCTTCGGCATCTTCCTCAGGCGTAATTGTCGGGCTTCCAGGGTTGGATTTGTGAGGAGGTGGCGGAGGGGCGCCGTCTTCATGACTGGAGCCGTTGGGAATAGGGACGGAAAAGTTGGCCTGGGCTTTCGGGTTGGGAGGAGTAGTTGAGCGAGCGCCATTAACAGGCTCGCTGTCGACATCCATAGAGTTACCGTTCATTGCGGCGGCGAGAGCGGAAAGTCGCTTTCGTTCTTCGGGGGGTAGGTTGAGCGGGTGCGTATCGGGCTCGTACTTGGTCCGACGTGAAGAAGAATGGGAATGAGAATGCCCGGGGTCGGTGGATTGCCTCGACAATCTAGAAGAGCGTGATGAGGACTTTGGGGACTCAGCGGCGTAAGAAGCGGGCCGAGATAGTCTCTTTGAAGACTTTGAAGGCGACTTTGCTCGGGCTGGAGAAGAAGGCTCCGAATATGCAGGAGGTTGCTCGGCCGGGTCGTAGTTCTCACGGTCGCGCTCCTCGAAAGTGGCGGATTTCCTAGCAGAGGAAAGAGGAGGAGGAGGAGTGGAGGAGGAAGTTGGCTTCTTGCCGCTACCAAAGAAGTTCTTCATTTGAGCCAAACAAAGTTTGGTTCCAACAATCAGAAAACTAATACTTTTAGGCAGGGTACCTTAGACGGGATGGAAGAATCCCCAAGAATCCCCGTTAACAAGCTTATGCCGGATACTTTAACGTTACTTGGCCGAGTCGATGCCCTAAAACGGGCGTTAAGAAAAAAACCGATTTTTTTTTTTCGGGGCCGCTCACTCCAGTGCAAGCTTGATTGTGGCTCCGGGAACGGTCGTGCGGCTCTGAGCCTAAAAGGGGTTGAGCAGGTCAAGTGTGGTGGGAATGCCGAATACTAGGCGGAAGATGATCGGAGTTGAGATGATAGTCAAGGAGTCAAAGTATGAGTAGGAATACAAAGTCAAGGAAGGAAGAAAGAGTCAGAAATGACAGCGAGATAAGAACAGACACTCAAGCAGATGGCAAAAGGTGATCCAGAGGAAAAAACAAGTCGGGGGCAGGGAAGAGGAAAGTGATGAGATGATGAAGGAAAAAGAACCCTTGTTGAGCCAATACGCACAGCACAGCCTGAACCAGCATTCAGCTGCTAATTAGTTTGAATCTTCTCTTAATTAGAGATGAGCGAACGAACCAGGCTATGACAGTGACGAGTGACAAGCGACAACGGCCATACCATGCCATACCCAGCCCAGCAGATTTATCAGCCGCCGCTCAACACAGAGAGAGTCAAGACTAGGACTATGTGTCAAAATCGACACAACTGCCTGATTTCCTAGTGTAGTAACCCGTTTTCCAAACCTCAGCCTGTCGGATCACTCCAAATTGAAAAAAAAGGCTGGGTTGTGCAGGTGTCCATAGCTGCCGGCTCACTACGGGAGTCTGGGCGTTTAAGTTAGGTTGACCACTGAGACATAGCCTGGTCTGGCCTGAATAATTTAAGAATAAAATTGTTGTACTCTCAAAATCACGTCAAATGTCATTGTGAATTGTCATTTCATCGGGGTCTCGGAGACTTGGGCAACACAGGATCTGTTTGTCTGCTGTGCGAGTATCTTGTACCTCGTTCCCCAGTGACAGGCTTCAATTAAATTCAATTCCATTCAATATGCCTGGTCGCCACGCGCTTTCAACCCCCACCGCGGAAGAGACCTTGTATGTCTGGAGTTATCGGCCATGTCCAATAAAGCAAGGACCATGTGTAATGACAATCCAATTGACAGAAAATATGATAGGGGCCATGAGTCTAAATCTGCATGTGCCATAGTAGTGAGTTGTCCTCATTGCGTTGAGCCAACCAAAATAGTCTGCACAAGAGGTTGGAGGTTGGGAATAGTCTATCAATCTCAAAACCACCACCTATGACAGCATGAGAAACATCAAAACTTGTCTTGACAGCATAGCCAAAGTGACAGGCTCCGTATTCACAGTCGATGGCCGAATGTCACAGCCAAGACCAAGGCACAGAAAAAAATTGAATGAATTGACATAATATTCTGTCAATCAATTTCTTACCGATACAACATTCTCACCCGTCACCCCGCGTAAACTCAACTAATCGTTTTAGTGTCCGTAGCCAGGCCCCGGCCCGCAAATGACTAACCTAATATCGAGGACTTGCGCTTATCCAAACGTCATCTTTTCTAGAAGGTTCAGTGGGGCCGAGGACCCTGACAACGTTTCTCCAGCCATCGTCGATTCTTACAGGTCGTTTTTTAGGCGCTCTCACAAGGCTTTCCTGGTCCTCGCCAAACTGCGAGCCTCGACGCCAGTCACAGCTCTGCAGTATCAGTTCTCGCATCAAAAGGTGGCGGGTCGATTGCCTGCTCTTGCATCCTTGAGGGGCTCGTTTCGCTTGGCTGCAAATCATTGCAGTCCACGGTGATGGATCCGGGGCTGACTTTTTCTATACGCAGTCGGCTCAAGCCAAAGTCCAACACATTCATTTTATACGAGGCGGATGCCTCCAAATGTCTTACAGAACTGCCTCGGCACTATCTGTATCCAACAATGATCTTGAAGCTATCAAGTTTTGTCTAGGCACCAAGATCGTCATATTTATGGCATATGTGTCTCTGAAACTAAGTCTATCACGTGCGACCAAATTATCCTTACGGAATGCTGTATCACCTCGGAAAACGCCTGGCATTGCACAACGGGACCAGTAATAATTTTGCTACGGATTGACATGACACAAGTAAAGTTGTGGCATTAGTGAGGTGAGAGTCTCAAGGCAGACATCGTCAACTCAGCAGGAAATGCTCGTTAGCCAGGGATTCTGGTATGAGCTGGAGAGGTAACAGAAATTGACATCCATGGAAAATAGAAAATGACAATCGTATTGGCTATTCATTTTATATTCATAATATGTTTCAAAGAGTCAAGCTCTGCCTGTTGCCTTGTTTAAAGTACAATTTTTACTGTAACGCTGCAAAACCATAGAGTGTTTCACTCCGAATCCAAGAATAACGATTGATGAAAGACGTTATATTTTTAAGGTATCTCGCCATCTAATTAAGGAAGCATACAGTACAAATCCATGAGACGAAGACACTGTTTTCTCCACTTACAATATCACCTTTTCCTAGCCTTTAAACGAAGGTTTACTGGAAAGCCGGGAAGTGTCATTCATTTTCGTATTCCATGTGTTGATATAAGCTCATATAAGTTCAAATTCTGACTTGGTCAATGGCTCGGTGAAGTCCAGGTAAGATGCCACGTCCATGGAAACATCAGGACGGGCCTATTATCAGTCCTCGTGCGGTGTCTTACGAGCCTGATAATCTCGAATCTAGCTTGATGTCCCCTTGTCTGAAGAAGATGATATTTTAACAAAATTTGATAGTTTGACAAAGCCATGAGGGAAGGGTTGGTTCCCCATCGATGCATCGTGATTCAACCAACACTCTACCTAGGCATGGCGTTCATAGCCGACGCTACGCTCCTGGACCTTGGACTTGTCCATATATCTACTCAAGTATACACTGCAGCAAAGTTACTATTGGTATTTAATCGTGTTCTCATTCGATGTCCTATGTTGTTCCCAAGTGCTATTCAAACCATGTACCAACCATACCCATCCAACCAAGCACCCTTTTCCGTTACAAAAGCTGCCATAAAGTTACATCAAGTAAACCCGAAATAGCTATACTGAATCTTGCCAGACTCAGTAGTCCCCGAAACATCTGCACAATAACCACGGCAACAACCAAGTTGATATGCACAGCATCGACATCCTGAAGACAAGACCTGAACGTGCATTCAGTTCGCATGGGAAATGCTTATATACCAGTTCATTCATCGTCATTCTCGTGAGACTGGTTATCCGAACCACCGTTAGAGCCCATGATAGAGCCAACAAACTCTTGGTACTTGAATACCTCGCCTCTCTTGGCACCCAGATGAGCGTTCATATTGCGGTTGAAGGCTCGTCGTCCAGTAAATCCGGTCATGATCTTATCAACTTCACTGGCAGTCAGAGCCTTCTCGCCGGGCTCGGGTGCTGTGTCAAGGAGTGCCTTTCGCAACTCAACCAAATCAACTTGGCCGCTGTCGTCATCGTCAAAGGCTGAGAAGGCAGACAGTAACTCAGCGCTGGGTGAAAGTGCTGCTAGCGCATCGGCAAGTGAGTTGAGGAATACCGCGAGAGTGATGGTCTGAGGCGCTGATGGGGGAAAGAATTTGGATACATCGGCCGGGTTTGAAGGCAGGCCTGGCGGTATTGTTAGTTACTTTTGTTTCATCAATCATTCAAAGATATTGTCCGTACCAAGCTGGTTGAGCATATCCGTAACATCCTCACGGTTCACGACGCCATCGCAATCTCGGTCCATGATCTGGAAAGCATCTCGTAGAGTTCGGACTTGAGTTGCTTGCAATTGTGATAGCGCATTGCCATTACCAAGCGACTTTGATACTGGTGTCCTGGGTGGAACTGGAGATATATGCGAAGGCGAAGAATTCATCTCGTTTCTAACAGGTGTCTTGGCCTTTGGTGTCCAGCTAGGTTGTGTGCTCGTGGGAGTTGTTGGTCTAGCGAAGCGTGAAGTCGAGCCGAAAGGTCCTGCCTTTGTGGGTGATCCAGTGGGTGTAGTATGTCTTAGGGGAGAGGGCGATGCAGGTGATTCGGCGCGACGAAATGGAGAGCTTCGAGTAGGTGAAGAGCCATAGCCCAGAGGAGAAGGCTTGTATGTTACCGGCACAGACTGAAAACAACGGCGTTAGCTGATACGGGCGTCACTTGTCAGGGATTCTCCGTCATGGAAGAAGTACCATTGTGCTCAACGTGGGTCCGACGAGCGGAGATGGATAATAAACAGGTTTATGAGACGACGAGGAGAGGAAGGTGAAAATTTGAGGTTGATTAGTAGAAGTTAAGGTAGAATGTATCGTGAAACAGATCAATTGACTGTGGGAAAGTTATGGGCGACCGTTGTCGTCATTGGGGAGGAATTGAGGTTGTATTGCGCTTTAACGAGGTGTGATCAAAGTAAACAATGAAAGTGGTTCCCAGGGAGATGCACGATACTAAGATACGCCACAAGTTGTGCCACAGAGATAGGTAGTTGAGCCACATGTGAAAGCCAAGATTAAAAGTCGTGGCACTCGCATGGCGCTAAAGAGCATGGGGTGTGCTCCAACCACAAGCTGAAAGTCGCAATTCAGGGGACGCAAAGGAACAAGACGACGACCCTTTTTCTTAGTGGGGAGGGATTCTGAGTGGACGAGGGTCTTTTCTGCTGACACCTTTTCAGCTTTCAAGAAATTTCTCGAATTGTAAAAAGATCCAATGAACTTGGATGATACGGAGTAATGTGATAAGGGAAACGTTCAATCAGAATTAACCGGAAACATTCATGTGCCGTTCTTAAACTCACCAACTGTTTTCAGTTTCAGGGGTTAGCAACCATTAAATGGGAATGAGGGGGACCCGACATAGTGGATATAGATGGGTAGGGAGGGAGTTGGTTGTTGAACCCTTTGCTTAAGTCTTTCGTTTTCTAACACCACCAAATTTATTAAAAAGAAATAAATACTTTAAAACTCAACTATTATCGGGCGTTTATTAATTGACTTGCTGGCTATTTCATCTTTCATCTGTTCCCACCAGTATAGTAGTCAAGCTTCGTTGCGCAAGTTGCGCCCACTTGTACTTTACTTTACTTTGTGGCGGGACATGTCTCGGTTACAACACTCTCTTTAAAGCTGTTTCTAGTTCTGTTACATATTCGACAAGAAGCCCAGTGGTACTGGTTGGTGCTGTACATACTATCACGACTGCTTTCGATCGAGGAGAATTGTTTTGTCAAATTGTCCAAGGTAACGTTCAAAGTGGAACAAAGTAGAGACAAGCGTCGATCCCACTGCCTTACATTGGGCTTGCATTGCATTGCATTCACCGCATCCTTTGACTCAACCTCTCGGACCCCCCCGAGTTTGAAAACGCAACGCAACGCAACGCAACGCAATATCACCCGATTCCGGGCGGAACCTTCGAGGGTTCTAAGTCGTGAGAGACTCGTGTTTCGTGTCTCGGAACCCCGGCTTCAGTCCGCCTTCGGCACTGTCTTAGGTTACGTTGTCTTGTCTTGTCTCGTCTCCATCTCTCGTTTCCTCCATCATGGCTTCTTCGTTCCAGTCAACGCTGCCATTCCTGACCAAAACAACCAGCAACAGCGCAAACAACCACCACGGTCACGGCCATAAACATAGCCTCAGCAATTTTTCCAATGCTTCAGTCTCCAATCGAAGAACCTCCCTGGCTTCCTTTCACTCATCGCGCCCCGAATCGCAAATGTCACAGGCCTCGCCGCCTCCCTCGATGTCACCTCTTCCTCCGGGCCCAGAAGCCAATCGCATTTCCGACCCTTCGCAGTCAAAGACTCCTTCAACGGGACTATCATCGCAACATTCGTCGCTTTCCGCTCCTCGACGAACCAATCCTCATGCACGACCTTCGAGAAAGCTTCGGTCACAGTACCCACGAAGCTCTACAGAAAATCATGTCGAATACATCCTTGTCGCATCCTTCGATATCGATCGAGGTCCGGTCATGGAGCATCAATACCCCGTTGCGATCACAGGAGACGAAAATATGTTGGCAGAGCTCATGCTGCCCGATCAAGCCCACGCCCGTAACCAAGATTGGACAATCTTCTTTCTTCACAAGGATACGAGCCAAGAAGAGGAGGACGAGGAGCGCAAAGTTAAGGAGAATCGGAAGAAGATGCGCAAGAGAAGGCGTGATAGAGCAGCTGGTATAATAGACGAGGAGGATGAAGAAAACGAGGATATACCAGAAGACGAAATGGACGAAGATGATGATGATGACGACAGCGAATCTACCGACAGCGAACCTGAAGGGGGCGAAGGTCCTCCTCTAATTTATGTGCTTAATCTGGTCAATACCAAACATGACAAGTCGGTCAAGAGAGGGGCCATTGTCAAGGCCATGGCCATCTGCACGCGGCATCCCTTCTTGCATATTTACAAGGCAAGTAGCCTTCCCACACAAGAATTGTGCTCATGCACTTACTAACCTGTCTCTATAGCCATTGCTACTATTGGCTCTGGAAGAATACTTTAAAGCGCCTGTTCCAGAGACATTAGCCATGCTATATGATTCAGTCAACGCCATGGATTTGTCTCTCATGCCCAAACTAAGTCTTCTTGAGCGCCACTTATTACAAGCAAGTGATAACAAGGATCTCTTTGTGGAGAAGTTCGAGCAGATGATTCAGATGCGGATAGCCGAAGACCAGCGCGAGGAGGCAGCAGATCAGTCATTGGATGCGACAAGGAGTCCGACAAAACTGACTGGTATCTCGAGAGCTGGTACAAAGGCCCACGTTGAGGGCGGCCAGTCGATTTACTCTGTTCCCCGCGACACGCATGAGTTTGAGAGCAAGGTCATGTACAAGGGCATACCAATCCCTATCAAGGTCCCTGTTGCTGTCATGCCGGAAACCGTCGGTGACTTCTCACTCATTAAACTTATTCAAAACTTTTCAGACTCTCATCAAAAATCGCCTCAGCCATTTGCACTGCACCCTCACCTCACAACGAACGGAGTCAATACACATCCGATCATTGTGCTAGCAAATGCGCTATTAACACAGAAGAGAATCATCTTTATGGGGTACAACATGCCCTCAGGCGAGGTCGCAGAAGCTGTGTTAGCCGCGTGTGCGTTGGCATCGGGCGGTATACTTCGTGGGTTTACACGACATGCCTTCCCGTACACCGACTTGACCAAGATTGACGACCTGCTCAACGTACCCGGTTTTATCGCTGGTGTAACGAATCCAACCTTTGAGCTTCACCCCGAGTGGTGGGATGTCTTGTGCGATTTACCCAGCGGAAGGGTCAAGATCAGTACAAAGATCGACCCTGCCCCTGTGACAGAGGGCCTGCTGTACTTCCAGCAACAGAATGCAGCTTTTGCAGCCATAGCAAGTGGTACCACGAATACAAGTCAGGACTATACGGGCGACAATGCCTTTATGGCTGATGTTCTGAGGAGTATTGCTGCAAGACATGGCGAGCGTGTGATCCGAGCAAAGTGGCGCGACTGGGTCGCTAAGTTCACTCAAATCGCAGCCAAGTTCGAGGAAAGCGTTTATGGAGCTAGTGCCTTGTACATTGGCGGCGAGGATCAAGACTTGATGCCACCAGGGGCCAACGGGCATGGATATGTCTGGGCAGACGATACAGCTAAGCATAAGGAGCTTGCTGGTAATGTGACAAGGATCGAAGGATGGCGCAACACTCGAAGTTATTACAGCTTCATCCAAGTAAGACACCATACTAAACAAGGGACGACTAAAGCTAACATTGCACAGGACTTGGCACAGATATATACCATCAGGCCCCTGAAGGGTCTTGACCTGGCCCATCTTCACGACCGTTTGCGAATGCAACGCCTGACGCCCGCGCAGAGCAGGGACATTTATCTCACCATTTCCAAGCACGTACATACATACGACGAGATTTGTCTGCTACTCAGTGTCGCCCCTGAGTCTCACGCTGGATTGTTCTACCTTGCCCTTGGTCTATTCCACAAAGACCGCGAGGTCCGTCTTAGGACGGCAGATCTCCTGGAGCGTATATCTGATCATGAAGCCGGACAACATTGGTGGAGGAGCCTCAGTCGCTTTGAGAAGCTAGCTTATATGCGGCTTCGCCGAGAGGTTGATGCTGAGATGCAAGCGAAGCTTGAAAAAGAGGGGATAAGCGCCGAAATGGAGAGGTTGGTAAGCTGATCGTTAGAACTGGAGTTCACATGTGGGCTTGTAGGAGTTTATTCATGGGATGGAGTAACGTCGACGGGTTCTCCAGGAGGTGTCATGTCTGGGTTCGCATCATATACCATTCAACACTCATCTAGGCGGCGTTTTTCAAATACATTAGAGGAAGACGGCAATTATGATTGAATGAACATTGGAAGTGATTTGGAACAACATTATTATTTAACTTGCTTTTAGGTTCTTTGGTCGGTGGAGTTACGACCTCTTTTCAACTATAGTTCAGACCATAAACCAGCATCATTGAGAGCCTTTGCTACTCGAGCGTTTCATGTATACATCCTTAGTATATACCATACTCGTTTTCCCAGAATGGCGCCGTAGATACATCCAACCGACTTTTGTCAAAGAACTGTTGGCTTTTCACCTTTTTACAGCGCACTACGTGGTAGTCACAAGAGGCCGAGAGCCTTGGCGGCGTGCTTGACGTGGTCCTCGCCGAAGGTGGAGATGAAGAAGTAGGAGTGATCGTAGCCCTGAAGATGTATTAGTAGTGTTGTGTGAGAGGTATGGAATATACTTACCTCCTGGTAGCGGAGAGTCATGCCCTCAATGCCAGCCTCCTTGACAGACTTCTCGAGGTTCTCCGGGAGAAGCTGGCCCTGCTTGTAGAAGTTGTCACCAGTTCCCTGGGTCGATTAGCTCAGTCCGTCTATCAGTTACGTGAGGGCGTGAGAACTTACAACATCGATGAGAGCAGGGAAGTTGCCCTTCCAGCTCTTGATGAGCTCAGTAGCATCGTGCTTCTTCCACTCCTCCTTGTCCTCACCCAGATATCCCTTGAAAGCCTTGTCACCCCAAGGGCACTGAGAAGGATTGGAGATAGGAGCCCAGGCGCTGACACTCTTGTACTTGCCAGGGTTCTTGAGGAACAGAGTCAAGGCACCGTGGCCACCCATAGAATGTCCCGAGATGGAAACTCGCGAGGAATCAACCTCCTTGAACTCCTTGAAGATGAGCTCAGGAAGCTCGTTGGTGATATATGACTCCATCTTGTAGTGCTTGCTGTAGGGGTCCTTCTTGGCATCGATGTAGAAACCAGCTCCACTGCCAAAGTCATACGAGTCGTGCTCACCGGGCAAGTCGAGCTCGCGAGGAGAAGTGTCAGGGTAGAGTAGAGCAAGGCCGAGCTTTGAGGCGTGGGCGTGAAGGAAGCCCTTCTCTGTGACGTTGTCGGGAGTGCATGTGAGGCCGGAGAGGTAGATGAGGAGAGGAGCTGGCTTAGATGCTGATGCTGAGCCAGGGAGGTAGAGGGTTGCGTTCATGGGTGTTCCAGTGACGGCAGACTTGTGGGAGAGCTTGAGGAAGCGTCCGCCGAAGCTGGTGATAGTAGCATTTGTGGTGAAAGCCATGATGTCACTGTAGTTGATAATTGCTTAGGTTGATAGAAGCAATTGGGGGTATAAAGTCGAAAACAGTTTCAAGAATAAGGAGAAAAATAAGTGAAAGAGGAGAAATGTCAGTAGTTTATGTTTATTTCGTTATGAAATAGTCGAGCTCTATCCCAAGGAGGGGAAGCTTCCCAGTCAAAGACGAGGCCTGGGGTAACCTTAACCCCACCATCGGTACCCGGATGCCTTCATCAACATGACGAATGCCGAATTATCTCCCCAATTTGTTTGTATCATAACTTTTCCCCGCTCCGGCATCCGGAACCTGCTCCGTGTCACGGCAAGATAAGACGGAAGGTAGTATTTATAGAATTTATTCATTAATCTGACATTGACTTGGTATGAGCTTGATGGTTCATGTCTTATCTCATAATGGACTCGTCAATCATTAAAGTTATATCTATCTCAGCCCATTCCCGATAGCTAATTGCTAAAAAAGAACAAAATCAGATAATCGATGTTATCGCTGACTCCTAATACTCCATAACCCGGAATCCCGCCCCTTGCTCCGTCCCCAATTTATCATGCCCGTATAATATCAGGAAAGACTGTCGATCGCTTTAACCACAAGCCATTAAGATCGTGAAGATTATAGAAGGCCAAAGCGATACCGCCGCACAGAATTGTGTTCGCCCGCTTGTAGAACTGCTCAGGCACCCATATTGGCTCTCCCCTTCACCATCCTTTCAGTCTTCTCCTAAGTGAAGCATTTTTCCTTCCTTGTCTTGCTTCTTCATTGAACAATCAAAACTGTTGAAGAGTTCAGGCCATCCGACCTGACTGAAATTGAACTTGTGTTTGTAGCCGAAATCGATTGGGCCTATTGTGCAACCCGTAGGACTCGTGCAAGTGTCATTGCAGCCGGTCGTACGTGGGAAACAGTCGAAATATTCACCGTCAGGCGCAAAAGTAGTGACGTTGTAAAGGAATGGCTTGGAAAGTTGATGGCACTTGTTAAGCGTATATACTTCGTGGGAGCATGTACCTGTGGCGTTGGCACCAGTGCACATCAAGACCTGCAGTTTTGAGATGTCAACACCACGAACAAGATATAACATCGGTGTGAGGAAAATGGTAAACCTACGCCCCCGACCGCTCGCTTCTGTAGGAGGGGCACAGCGGAGATGCTAACAGCATAAATGATAGTTGCAATGATAGTGAAGAACTTCATTGTTACAGTTGGGAAGTTGTCTCGGCTGGTAACGATAGTGGAAACGAAAGTGTTAGATTGGCGAGTGTGATGTCTGAGATGAAAGAGTAAGGTATGAATCAGAAGATTCTTAGCAGAGGTTGGACATGGGCTTCAATAAGATATATAGATTTCGCAAATACGAATATCGGTTGGTCTTTTCAATTATTTGCTGCTTCAGTAATACCAACCTCCTGCCTCAAAACACCACAAGGGCGACCAACCTCTTATAGGTAATACACGAAGGCAATAAACTTCCAATAGCACAACAGCTTCACCAAATTCGTCTAATTTCTCCTGCATAAGAAAAGACGACTCGTACGATCAACACTAGACGTAACCTTTCATCATCGTCCACGTTAATTCAGATCATCAAGGGAGTGTACCCGCCGACGTCATTAAATTCCCAACCAAGAGGGAGATCACCTGTGAACAATGTCTACTAAACACCAGTCCACAGCAAGAATAACTGCGACCGAAAGCCAAGTTGAGTAAGGCCGCATAAAAACTTCACTTGCATGATCTACAAAGCTACGGCTGTCACGGGCTATATCCTTTCCGCCCAACACCCGTTTCCGGATGAGTGTGGCACAACGTCGGAGGCTGGAAAGAATATTCTCGGCTTGTGGTTGGTTGGACAATTCATCTATCTGCAAGAATCCGCTGAACTGCAGCATTCAAATCTCTCTATCTTTGAGGTTGGCAGCAATTATCGGACCAATGTTGCGTGTTATGAGAAACTTCTCCCTTGCTTGGATAGACTGCTCATCACATTTGTGACGTATAAAAGGCCATTGCGCACGCAAGGTTGCGCCCAGACACCAGAAGATGCCGTCATGTTTCGCGCTGGTGTTTCAGTGAAACACAATCTGGCCGGACGTATTCGGGCCATAAGATCCAAAACAAGCCATTTCCCAGTTGACATCATTCTCTCATGGAATTCTACCGAACAGATTCATACCGACAATGATGTGACGTTGAGACATCCGTCAACAGTGTTGGAGATTCTTTGTCCGTCTTCATCAGAGACTGCGTCAGAGACAATCAACACACTCGTGCACCAAGACACAGAAGCAAAGTAGATTTCCTTCTTGTTTTTTTGTCTAGTTCCTGTGTAAATCAATCTTAATCTCAAACGCCGCGCTTATTCATGATTAATTAACCTCCTGATACACTATACAACATGTCAAGCCAGAAGGGAGCACACAACGTTCCAGCTCGATTGTATCTAAGGAGGGTCGCATGGGTATATACGCCTCGGGGGGGCAATCGGTTGTTTTCGCGGCGTGCTAGTCCTTTGGTCGCTTACTGCAGCAGTTCCTCGCAGGTCCAGTCCTCGTAGCTGTACCACACGCGTTAACAAACCAATCTTCGAGCTACCTGAAAAAAAAATCACTTACTAGCCATCAGGCATGTATCGTCGCACGATCAAAGGGATCTTCTTTTCCCGCATCTCCTTGATCGCAATCTGAAGGGGATCAGTCTCGCCCTCGAGATCAACAAGCACAGGCGCATTCATGCTGCATCAAGTTAGTTTCCTAGAATTTCCTACAGTTCAGCAAGGTAATGCGGACCTGATCTGCAGAGCGCGTGTTCCGAGAATACGCGCCCTCTCGTACTTAGTCATGTAGGGTGTGGTGGTTCGCTCGTTCTCGGGAATCTTCTTGTCTTTGAGTAACTTGTCGCCGCCCTTCAGCGCGTTGGCGGCAGCAGAAGGATCTCCTGTGACCACAACATTATCCTGCTCTTGTCCGTTTTGTTGCTGAGCAGCATCCTCTTCCTCGAGGACCTCAGGGTCGTAGTACTCGGTGATCTCCTCCTCCTCGTACATGGGCTCATCGCTGCCTAGGAGTTAGAATCGCGTGCGCCTGCAAAGATCGCGAAACAACTTACCCGCCAGCGCCGCCAACATCGTCATCACCGAAATCAGACATGATGAGTGCTTTTTAATATGAACTTGATGAAGAGTGAGTGTGAGAGTGTTCTTAGTCCAGAGTTGCTTCCGCAATGGATGGTTTTGGAATCGCCCAGGCCAACCTCGTAAAAAAGTTCTAAAGAACAAAGTAAAACCTAGTTCGGCCGAAGTTTATCCGGCGCACCTTCCGCGCTTCTAGACAAAGAATATCGGCGCGAAGCTTCAAGTGGGTCCCTCTCACCTCTCATCCCTGTAAACCCCACACAAAAATTCATTGTCACCGCCTTAAATTGATTTCAATTCTGCCGTTCTCAAGCTTGCTTCGACCTCGACATGACAGCATTATGAGTAAGAGAGAAGCTGCCGAGGCAGCCTTTGAAGTCCCTTCGGCCAAGAGACTTCATCGGGACGGCCCGGATGATTTATGTATGCTGTCACTATTCCTGAGGTCAAAAGTTGCATTTACTGATGTTGCAAACTTAGATATTGATGATGCCGAGGACGACTTAACTAGCGCTCATACTCCATATTCGACCCAAGGACCTGATTCACCACAGACAGTAAACACTGCTGCTACGACTCCAAGGGCTAAATTTCCTTCGGATCTTAAGACTCTTGCTTGCACATGGCCTGGCTGTCCCAAAACCTTTAATCGACCCGCCAGATTACGAGATCACCTCAATTCGCACACCAATTCTCGACCATTCAAGTGCCCTTATAATGGCTGTGACAAAGATTATATCGAGGACAAACATCTGAAGCAACACATCAAAGCAGTCCATACCCTTGAACGAAAACACGTCTGTCCAAAAGAGGGGTGCGGCAAGAGCTTTGTTACAGGTACTCGACTTAAACGACACCAGGCCGTTCACGAAGGCGAAGAGAGATTCCGTTGCCAAGATTGTGGGCAAAGTTTCAGAAAGAAGGAGACATTGAGCAAGCATGTTCGCAAAGATCACCAGGGTTTGCCTGCACTTCAATGCCCGGAGCAAGGATGCCCTCATGCTTTTGATTCTAAAGCGGCCTTGAAGAGACACCGTGACAAAGATCATGGCGAAGCAAAATTCTGGTGCGGCGAGTGTGGTTTAAAGAAGATGCCCGATGGGACAGAACAGCGGGTGGGATTCACCACTGAAGTACTCCTCCAGGCACATATTCGCCAAGAGCATCAAAACTGCATCTTTTGTGAATTTAAATCCGCCTCACGATGGGAACTAGAGAAGCATGTGGAAATGCATCATTCTGGACAGTCAGTGGAGGATCGGAAGAAAATCGTCTGCCCTTACGACGAATGTACCAAGAAGTTCACTAAGAAGTCAAACCTCAACGCTCATATTCGAACCGCACACGAGGGATTCCGATTTGTTTGCGGCCAAGTCGATCTCACAGGGTCTGGCCTACAAGGGTGGATAAATGATCAGGGTTGTGGTGATAAATTCAGTACCAAAAGTCGACTGGAAGATCATATCCGATATAAGCACCTCGGCCACGAACGCCCCAAGCTTTCGAAGCCGGAATCATGTCAAGAAATCAATCTTATCGATGAACTTTCTGGCGCTGCGAATCAGGCAGAGCGAACCATCTCTTGCCCTCACTGTCACGAAGCCTTTATTCGCTACCACGACCGGGATGCTCACGTCGAGCTGTATCACCCTCCGGCTGGTGACCCATCTCTTTTCCTAACTGGAGATCAACTTGATCCGGCCCAGTTCTTCTTCGATGAGAGTTTCCCCAACACAACAAACTGGCCTAGTGATATGCCGGAAGATGAAATCTTTGCCGCAACCATGGACTATGGTCCTCCTCGCGACGACTGGCCTGAAGACGAAACCAACATGCTCTTGCTGGCACGAGACCCAACCATCCAGGACCCTCTCATTGATCCAGCTCTTGGTACTATGTGACGAAGAAAAAAGTCGTATGAAGACAGAATAGCGTGGTTTTTGTAACAGGAGATAAAAAGTGAAATAGATACCAGGCCGCAAGGCCTTGACGGAGGTCCTCGTATGAGCGACTGACTATTATGAGCACCGTCATGATGTAAATGAAGTTAAAGGCATGTCACAAAAGCAATGGGAATGGTTATGATAAAGAATAAAGTTGTTTGACTAGGTGTAATCCAGTCCTTGCGTATAATTGAAATTGTTGCCTTTCTATACCGAATGCCGAAACCCAAAATGATTTTACCCCCTCCCAATGAAGCCCAAGGACAAACCCAATTGCACCCCAGACCAACACCACGCAAAAAGAGACAAATAATGAGAAGTGACGAATACTAGAGTATAAGTCCGCCAGCATAAGAAGAGGCTGGCTAACTGTATATATCATATGAGGCTGGCCATCTAGTGAGAGCCCACCAAGGCGTTACTGAATCCCAGTAAAGCCATGCCAAGGAAACCAAAAAAGATGCAGAGGTTACGGCTATGGTTGAGGCTCAGACTCTCCACAAACAACTGCAATGCGACACTAACCATGATGCCAGAAGTGATAGCAAAGAGGCATCCGTAAGCAACTGCGTTGGGTTGCATATTGGTCTTATCGGCGAGCTTGAACCACAGTGCAGCAATGCCCGCACCGATGGGCTGAGAAAGACCACCGAGGAAGGCTGACCATGCCATGGCACGCCAGCGAGAGCCCAGGGCCATGTATAGCGGCAGACACATAGCGAAGCCTTCGGTGATATTATGTACGAACAGAGCCATAAAAACGTTGAACCCCAGAGACGGATTCACGTGGTTGGTAGCGTAGGTGATGAATCCTTCAGGAAATTTGTGCAGGGCAATGGCGATGGAAGTTTGGAGACCAATGGATAAGAATGCATTGGTGGGAACGTGGTGGTGGTGCTGAGCCTCGACATCCCCATCATCTCCTGCAGATGAGCATGAACTGTCGTGTTCAGAGAGTTCCTCTGGGACTATCGGATCTAGTGGCTCTCGCGACTTGGCTCTGCTGGTTCTATATGTCGGTCTCGCAAAGGGCTCAACAGAGTCCTCGCATGCATGGTCATGGTCATGGTCATGGTCATGGTCATGATCATGATGAGCATGCGAATGTTCAGGCGCGCGGTTTAGGAATGATCCAGTTGTGGTGCGCAGAATCTGGGTTTGTCTTCCGGGTCTGCTTGGCAGGCTGGTTCGGCTGCTAAGATGCTTGAAGCACTCCTGACCACATGGGTCTGTGAAACCGTAGCACGAGTTCGACTCATCGCAATTGCACTTGGTATCTTGTACGAAGGACATGACTCGCTTGTGGACTTCTCGCATGGACTTCCTCCTCTCAGGGAAGCCATCCGTAAGTCCTGTAGTGGTGCGGCTTCGGGTTGGGCTAGCGGGGCGTCGCATTCCATCGCGAGCAGATGCTTGCCTCTTAAGGGGCTTGGTTGGGCTGTCTAGCGTTGATTCTAGTAGAGGAGTAGACTCGGTCGCAGCATTTTGTCCGTTACTGTTCGCTAACTTTGAAACAGACTTATTGACGGGAGCTTGTTCGGGTGGCGGATGGGAAGATTGACGACGACGGGCGCGAGATTGTCTCCTCTCGTGATGGCATGAGGTGTCTTTTGTCGCATTTTCATCGTGGGTATGATCGCATTCGACGACGTGAGTAGGCATGAACTGGTGAAGCAATCGCGAAACTCCCTGAATACCAATGAAGCCGCCTGCAAAGCAGCTCATCATAACCAAGCCAGCAGCTTGGGTAGACCACTTTGCCTGCTGAAAATATTCTTTGGACTCTGGTAGCATACTATACAACGCAGAAAATAGCTGTCATTTGTTAGTAGAAGTGAGAGGCGCATACGTAGAAGTCATACCATCACACCGAAACTCAAGCTTAGGGAGCATGCTAAGAAGACATTGCTATCCTGTATGCGAAAGTTTCTCTTGCCAGGAAATAGTCGAACGATAACGTCAACGCATACTATGGAGGCGCCAATAACGCAGGCTGAAAATGGTTGTCAGAAATCGTATCTCGGGAAAGCACTGGAGTCTTGAGGAAGCGAAGCAACTTACCAATGCCGCTGACAACACACATGATCCAACCGCGAGTATCATTGTTGAGGCTACTCTGGCCCACGGATGTGGCCATGATGCTAAGGGTGTATTGACCGCTGTGTGAGCCGATGTGCGCCTAGAACCGACTTCTGGCAATAAGGCTAAAGTAGAGTTTCGAGCTGTATCGAGAATTGAGCGTAGAGGTTACGATGGGCGCAAAAAGGAAGAGCAAAGAAGCTGTCGATCTTTTTGTTTTTTTGACTCTGACGTAGCGAACGAGAGATCGATACAGTTTTGTTTAGCGCAGTGAGCGGGGACCTTGTTAGCCTCGAGTCAAGGAATCAATGACAGCGAGAGACTTTAGGAATAAAGAAAAGGACAAAGGGGATCGGAAAAGAGTTCCATATAGCAGAGAGAATAATAATAAGTTTTGAGGCTGAAGGAAGAGTTTCAAGGGCCCTGCAGGAATGATGTCGATGACAAAAGAACGGGGCTTTGTTTTTTAATGCGCTTGGCTCTGACAACAATGGATCATGATAGAACAAGGAAGCCACGCCTAGACCGCAACTGGGAACTTCTTCCTTAAAGATAGTCCCTATTTCAACCTCCTGCTACAATCAGGAGAAGAGAAACTGCAACGCTATAATTATTTAGCCCCTTTGAACCCTTTTAGAGGATCAAGTTGGGGGTCAACTTACACCATCATGAGACCGTGCGTCTCCATCAAAACTGTCCCTCAAGGTTCTCATGTCTCAGCATCTGCGCATCATTGGATAACACGGCGTCTCGTTGACCGCCTGGCTTACGAATAATCATGCCTCTTGTGATTGTAGTAGCTGTAATAGGTAGTAAACCAGTGAGACACCGGGTAACAGTGCGTTATTAATTATAGTGATATGTATCCATATCTGCCCTTTGATCGTGGGGGTTGTCCGTGACTTTAGCAACTATTCACATACTTTATAACAGAGTCATTGGTTCGTCAATTTGGAGTTGATTTTATATAGCTCTCTCCATGGTTATGCAAACTATATAGAAGCTATAGCTTCCCATCATGACGTCTCATGCCTTGTCTGGGAAAGGTTTCAAGATGTGATTTGCGCGGCGAATCAATTTCTCGTCTTTGTCATCCCCCACCATAACATAATGCAACGCACGGTTTCGCTACTAACACGCTTACAAGAACATATGATCTTTCACTGAATGAGCCTCAACCCAGAAAAACGCCTTGAAATGATCAAGACCCTCGAAATGATAATAGGTGCCGGAGAATGGCTCTCGAAGACCTCGTATCTTTGCCATACACGGCAAATTACATTTCAACTGCCACGAAGCCATGCACCTTGATGAATCAATCTGAATCATTGACTGTCTAGATCAATCCCTGCATGATTGTGTTCTATTTCTCTTCAATACATGTATCCTGGCTAATTGTGATAGCCATATCGACTGTAGTAACATCTACCTACCTACCTAGGCACTAATGCATTCTCTCCGAACAGATCTACACAATATTGAACTGTTACCCTCACACTCAGGCAACACAGCACAGTGACGTCAAATCACAGGCTCCAAGACCCCTGAAACCCACCAACAACGGCAAAACAACGGCCCCCCACGTTCCGATCGAGCTCCCAAAATTTCTACGGGTCGGCTCGAAAGCTACCTATCTTGAACCCTGTGATCGATCTCAATATCACGAGGCACTGCTACTCAACACCATTGGGCAAAGATCACTCGTGATCTAGCTCTCAGCCGTCGATTGCTCACATACTAGTATCCGTTCGCTCGTTAAGATCAAACTTTATTCTCCTTTTTTCTTTTTGTAGCCTCATCTGTTATAAGGGATAATCATGTCCAAGACTACACTCGCTACTATCGGCCTAGCCGCAGGAGGCGGTGCTGCTATCACTGCTGCCGTTTACTCTTTCCGAGGCGGTAAACGCGTTGAGGAGACCAATACTCTAGCTACGCCTCCTCCGACAACTTCAAACTCCTTCGCCGCTCTTCCGGCTCCCACCGCCTCTCCCGCCATTCCTCCCACTCAAGTCTTTGATCCTCCAGCTACTGCACCCTCTGGCTTGCCAATCGACCCAAGCGCAATCGTCAATCCTGCCGGAATTTTCGATTACGGATTTCCAGGACCTATCGCTGATGTCGCCAACCGTTCTGGTCTCGTCTCTTCCTACGATCGTCGTACACGAAACCCTCACTGGGTCGTCGAACATATCACACCTGCTTCTCTTGCCATTCGCGATGGTGATCGAAAACACAGCAACTTCCTTGAGGATGACTCTGTGCCACAAAAGTTCCGAGCTCTGCTAAAGGACTACTTCCGCAGTGGTTATGACCGTGGCCACCAAGTCCCTGCTGCCGACTGCAAATGGTCTCAGAAGGCCATGGACGACACCTTTTACCTTACAAACATGTGTCCTCAGGTTGGTGATGGCTTCAACCGTGACTATTGGGCTCACTTCGAGGACTTCTGCCGTCGTCTGACCGTCAAGTACCCCTCCGTCCGCATTGTCACAGGTCCCCTCTATCTTCCCAAGAAGGAAGCCGACGGCAAGTGGTACGTCAAGTACGAGATGATTGGAACTCCTCCTTCAGTTGCTGTACCCACGCACTTCTACAAGGTGATCTTTGCTGAGGATGGCCGTGTCGGTGGAAACGTTGCGCTGGGTGCTTTCGTTCTCCCTAACGCTCCTATTTCCAACTCGAAGCCTATCACCGATTTTGAGGTTCCTATTGAGGCTGTTGAGCGTGCTAGTGGTCTCGAATTTGCTTCTAAGCTACCTCCTCAGCGAAAGCGACGTCTGTGTTCTGATCACACCTGTGCTCTTGTGATCCGAGACTTCGCGGATAAGCAAAAGGCATTCCCCAAGAAGTAGGGGGTTGCTGAGCATATGTATAGTAGGAAAGGGAATGTTGGTCATTGCATACAGGAATGAACAAGCACGGGATGCTGGATGATGAACTCTCATCAGATTCATAACATATATACGACTGCATACTAGAGCGTCATTTATGTTAAGTGTTTTAGCATCTAGAACCTTACGCACCATAATATGTGCATGTGCATTTGCCTATGGGCTTACACGAATAATGGGTATACAAAAGTTTCGATTGTTATATTTTACACAGTTTCTGAAACCCGTGCCTGATTTTATATGGATACAAGATATTTTGCTTAGTTCTAACCAGTCAGGATTGCTTTCAAATTACCGGCGCCAAAGGGTATCGAATCATCGACGTTTTCTTTTCTTCCGCGTTTCCTCTATCTCGCTCTCGTATATTTCCCTTGCCTCTGTTCGTGGCGGAGGCTCTCCTCTTGACTAGGCAAGGGAGCCCTTCGTCGCAGGTCTGCCTTATCGGCGTCAAGGCCAGGCATAGGAGGTGGTGGGACCGGCATAGGGAAGCTTCCAGGCGGCGGAGGCATGCTGCCCGGTGGTGGGATGAGACCAGGGGGTAGTCCTCCCGGCGGCGGCAGAGGCACGCCGGCTTTCTTCATGAGCTCGAGAAGTTGAGCTGGATCCGGAGGATTGTTAGGATCCAGGCCAGGTAAAGGTGGTGGCGGTGGACCACCATTGAGTCCAGGTAAGGGGAATGGTAGAGGAGGTGGAGGAGCTCCTGAGCCAACACTAACACCAGGGATAGGAGGTGGTGGAACACTCGAGCCAAGACCAGGTAGACCTCCGCCAAGGGGCAGTCCAGGAATACCGGGTAGTCCAGGGACAGCAGCTTTCGGTGCATCTTGGTCGACCAGAGCATCCATTTCGTCTTCCATCTCTTGTTGTTCCTCCTCCTGTCGCTGACGACGGTTACCACGGCGGTCCCAGGTTCCTTGGGCCTCAGCCGCTGCTTCGCCGATATGGTAGCGATCCTGGAAAACCTCTGTGTCGCCAGGTCTAGCACGGCTCCAGAAACGCGTAATGCGGTCATTAGAGCCTGAAGCAAGGATATGTCCAAGAGGATGCCAGTCCAGAGACCAAATAGCATAATCATGAGCAAAAGGGACCTTGTGCATTGGCCATACCGATTGTGCGGCTACTGATGACGGATCAGGGCTGTCGTAAGGAGCAACGGTGAAGGTTTGGCCAGGGGGAGGGTTTGGAGAGTCGAGGAGATAGTGGAATAGCGAGCCGTCCATACCACCCGTACTGAGAAGATTAGGATGAATAGGATGCCATGTAAGAGTAGAAATATCCTTCTCGTGGCCTTTGAGAAGGCAGATGTCACGCATCATACGTAGATCGAAAACACGAGCGGTCTGGTCTCTTGCAGATGTCGCCAGACAGGCACCACGGACCTTTTCAAACAGAACTTTTGTAATTGTACTCTTGTGTCCATGGAGTGTCGTTAAACAGCGGCTAGTACGGGGATCCCAAAGCTTGACAAGATGATCTTTGGAACCCGATACAAGTAATCCCTTGGTAGGGTGCCAATCCACACTTTTAGCATCCCATCCGTGGCCTTCGAGCTTGGACTCCATTTGTCCCAAGGCAAAGTCAAAGATCTTGAGGGTCGAGTCATCGCTTGCTGTGACAAATTTGGAATCACTTGGGCTGAAAGCCAGGTCTCGAATAGGGTCGGTATGGGCATTAATGCTCTGGACGTTGTTGAAGTTCGGTTGCCAGTACTTGATAACACCATCATGGTCAGCTGAGATCAGCCAGTCATCACTATGAGAGTATTCCAGAGCACGAATGGCGGAATCGTGAGCTTGCATTATAGTCTCAAAGTTGAACCCTGTTCCGTTCCATAGTGTGAACTCGCCACTTGTCGACGCTGTTAATAACCTTCGTCCTTCTGGTGTCCAGCGTACCACATTGATGGGGTGCTTGATCTTGTTCAGAGAGGAGTGAAGGTGCTTAATAGGGATGCTATCGGCGGCTTTTGTGATACGAGCTGCAGGTGGAAGCATCTATCATAGGGTCAGCCTTGAAGTAGTTGTCCATATTAGAAGTTGCTCACATCAACGATATAGCTGACACTAGGTCGTTCAGCTTCGCCGATATATCCTCCCTTATAGCTAGGGACACGGTCATGTTGCCAATGTGTTATAGTGGCACCATAGTCAGTCACAGGTCCTAGAGTTGAGGCGTCAGTTTTGAAAATAATCATCTCATTTAATCTCAGATTCTGGTGCAAGTGTAATGGTAGTCCTCTGGTGACCCTAGGAAGAATCCTTGCCTTTGAGCATGAGGCAGTCCAAAACTGAACTTCTCAATCTGCTCTTCTTAAACAATAACCGTTCTCTGGCCATATAAAGACTATGAATATTGGATGTAGCAGAGTGTCCTCTTCGACTTCCGTCATTTTTCTGCCACTGAGCAGCTTGAAAACGAAAACACAACAGGAGACATGTCACTGAGTATGATGGGTAAACTTACGCCTGCCTCGAACCTTCACGAACGCCCCATCTTGGCCCTGACCACCACCATGATCACCACGAGGCTCATAGGCCATCGTGACAGAATTTCTTTGGGGTTTCAAGCATGCACAATAGCTTTCTTGAAAAGCGCGTCGTAGGGAGGGGGTCTTTCAAGATGAGAATGAAAACCAATACAGCTATGGAGTCGTTGTTGGATAATCGTTGGGTAATTGATCAATGGGAATTTTTTCATATGGCAGGATGGAGATTAATTCCTATGAACGACGTGCGTTGTGGTAAAATTGATTTGATAAAGAACAAAGGCAGCTATTCCTCGAGGCGCGTGAGCTTTCAGTTGAAGTTCAAAGCTACGAAGCTCCAATTCAAGCGATGATTAGCCGGCCGGCCTCAGCTTTGGAGACATGCTTTCTCCAAAAACTCCCAAGTCACATGACTCTCCTCTCCAAAACTTGGGATTCTCAACGGTTAGATCTGATGAGATAAAAGTGCCTCTACTAACCAACCACATGCACATGCGTGAATATTCTTCGTATACTGAATTGTTGGGGCACAGATTCGTCACCACGGTTCTACCCGAGCTTACTACATTAGTTTGCTCCTCCTATGACTGTTACATCTCACCAACAGTATGCAATACAACCGCACTTTCACATGCTTTCACATTGACAAGCCATCTGGGGCCTGCGACCTGTTGCCGCATATCTCCCCCCCTGTAGCGCCACAGGCCAGTGGCTCGGGTGAGTTCGTCGATCCATTAAAACGCTCAGAATGCAGCGGAAGCCAGGGGTGTTATGCTCCCGGGCCCCCCTTTTAGCGTTGATAATTGAGTTTAGCCTCACTGAAAAGTCCCTGAGTTGCTGCTAAAAATGATCATAGCGAAAAAGCTCAAACAGCCCCGCCAGAAGAGGCACCAAACTCGTTGCTCTGCATTGGTAGGTAATGTACTTTGGCGAGATGGGATAAGAGGGAATTCCTATGAAGGGTATTGCAACAGAAACTCAATTGATTGTTTTTAATTAGAATCCTCCCTTTGACCTCCTTTTTTCTCTTGGACCCTTTATCTTTTACATTCCTGTCATCTGATAACGTCTTTATCGTGCTCTGACTTGAAGTTCTAGGTGGTTCATTCGCTGCGACAGTGGCGCCCTCCGTACCTTATCATCCTTGTAAAAATCGCCGCCACCCAAACAACTTGACGTTAACAAGGTCGTCGTATCTCCGTCGGCAACTCTTCTCAATTCATTCTTTTTCCCTCTTTCACTTAATTTCTTGAGGTACTACATTCTACGCGATTGGTCTGCCGTCTAGGCAAGGCTCTTATAAAATGAATTCGGCTACAGCGACGAGCACAGAAACCTCGAATGGTTCGGCCTCTGTCTCCCGGCGCAGCGGCCACGACGTCACACAGAACGAACTGAACAATCGCACCAACGGAAACGGGACTGCTACGACAAAAACCCCAACGAAGCCTGGTCAGAAGTACAGACATGTCGCTGCGGTTCACAAACAGACGAGACCTTCATGTTTGAGTCATGATTCCGATGCTGCTCCCAGCTTCATTGGGTTTCGTAACCTCATGGTCATTGTACTTGGTATGAAGCTCCAATGCCCCTCATCATGATGTTATGTACTGGGTTGTTGACGCTTGGCAGTTGTTGGAAACTTGCGATTGATGATTGAGAACATCCAAAAGGTATACCTCAGCATCGTTTCATAACTTATACTGTCGACAACTAGCTAATACAGTCTGTAGTATGGTGTGCTGATCTGCGTGAGGTGTCATGATTACAGTCGCCAAGATATTTACTTGGGCCTTCTCCTTTACTTCCTCATCCCATGCCATCTTCTCGCGGCCTACTTGATTGAGTTGGCTGCTGCTCAGCAGGCTCGAGGATCCCTCAAGCGTGTCAACGATTCTCCCTCTGGTGGCCCCTCGGAGCAGGAGCGCAAGAAGTTTCATAAGACCTGGGTTGTTGTCGCATGGGCTCACCTTTTCAACATCACACTAGCCCTTGTTCTCACCACTTGGGTCGTATACTTCAAGATTCATCATCCTCTCATAGGTACCTTGACTGAGATGCATGCCATTGCTGTTTGGCTCAAGACTGCGTCATATGCCTTTACCAATCGCGACTTGAGACATGCTTATCTGCACCCCGTAGAAGGAGAGCGCGAACTGGTGCCTGAGCTGTACACGCAATGCCCGTATCCCCAGAACATTACATTCAGCAACCTGGTCTATTTTTGGTGGGCGCCTACACTCGTATACCAGCCCGTGTACCCTCGGACGGATAAAATCAGATGGGTCTTTGTGGCCAAACGAGTTGGAGAGATCTTTGGCCTCAGTGTGTTCATGTGGGTTGCGAGCGCTCAATATGCTGCACCCGTCCTCCGGAACTCGCTTGACAAGATTGCATCCCTTGACCTCATGTCTATTCTGGAACGGTTACTCAAGCTTTCGACCATCTCCCTTGTCATCTGGCTCGCTGGTTTCTTCGCGCTCTTCCAATCGTTCCTCAATGCCCTAGCTGAGGTCCTGAGATTCGGTGATAGGTCGTTCTATGACGATTGGTGGAACAGCGAGAGCTTGGGAGCGTACTGGCGCACGTGGAACAAACCGGTTTACACGTATTTCAAGCGTCATTTGTACATGCCCATGATCGGACGTGGCTGGACTCCCCAGGCTGCTAGCTTTGTGGTCTTTTTGGTATCAGCTATTCTTCACGAGATCCTTGTTGGTGTCCCTACACATAACATCATCGGTAAGTTTGTATCCTTGATATCATTGTTACATGTACTTACTCTCGCAGGTGTTGCTTTCCTGGGCATGTTCCTTCAGCTTCCACTGATTGCCTTGACTAAACCTCTTGAGAATATGAAGCTTGGACACACTGGCAAAATAGTTGGTAACACAATTTTCTGGGTATCGTTCACCATATTTGGACAACCTTTCGCAGCATTGATGTATTTCTATGCTTGGCAAGCAAAGTATGGAAGTGTCAGCAAACAGATGACAACAGTATCGAGTTAAAATACCTTGGCTACGGAGAAAGTTTTTGGATACGTTTCAGTATTGCCCAGATAGCATATTTATTGTATTGGCTAAATGTATGTTTGATGGAATATTATTGAGAAGTCCTTCATCTATCTCCATATATGCTATATGTCGGCATTCTATATAAGACCGACATCGGGTTTATCTGACATGGCGAGCCTGGTGACATCTACCTAATCTATCCAATGAAGGGAATCTTTGTTCCCACTCTTTTTCGGTATTGGACATAATCATCTTGGAAGAACTCAATCAACTTGGCCTCCTCATGCTTGATTCTCTTGCTGAAAAACATCCAGAGAACAGCTGTATAGGCGAAGAAGCACAGAACGTTGCCCATCACCAATTGTGTTCCTAGTCCCCAGTAGAAGAAGCCAAAGTAGCTCGGGTGGCGGAAGACTGAGTAGATGCCTGAAGTCACCAACTCATGGGAATCTTTCTTCCTTGTCTGGACATGATGATTGAAACTGGCTCCAGCCTGCAACATGGCCACTGAGCGAACGTACTGTCCGACGATAACCATGACAAGGCCGAGGGCCAGAAGGAGGGGACCGGTGCCATATGGTGCCCAGTGCCGGTTGGGAAAGACAAGGTTAACAAAGGCACATTCGATGAACGCAGCTGAATGGGCGATAGCATAAGAGGGCCAGTTTGCGGTCAAGAGAAAACTTCCAATGCTAGCCACAAGGGTGTTCTTCTCAGCCGTAGTCCAAAACTCGAGGAAGTGAAAAGCCGAGAGAGCAAAGAGGAAGAAAGGAACACGCCAAACAGGGCTAGACGTCAAGAACAGAATAGCTCCCATGGAAATGGCACTGCAAGCCAGAGTGATACCCAGACAAAAGGCTCGCAGAGCAATACCAGAGAGTGACTTGGGTTGGCCTGCAAAGTAGGGCTTCAAAATCATGAGTTCGTCCAGAGAGCGAGAGTTGCCAGAGAAGGAGTCATGATGAGTAGGCGATGCTCGATGATGAGCAGGTGAAGGGTTGAAGTTCACGGGTCGAGTACCCGCATTTTGCGTAGTTTCAGGCATGGTTTTCTTTGATGAAAAGTCAGAGAATAATCTATACGATCGCATGAGGTCTTCAGGGGCTGTTTTGAAGCTTGGTGAAAGATTTGGTGACGAGATGAACGTACACTTTCGAAGAGATGGGAAGAGGAATGTATCGGAAGATGGTCTTCAACGCTTAAATAAATAATTAAAAGAAATTATTACTCAGATGGCGTGTTGGCCCTCGTCCCCTATGGCTCTGCAGTCTTGGATTATGAGGCAGAGAACAATATCAAGATTGTTGGCCTTAGCTCATGAGTTGGGAGGATCTGAGCTTAGCGGACGTACAGTGGGGGCGAAAAAGAAACGACACACCCGGGGTAAACTCAACACCACGGAATCATTACGATGACTTGGAACAGCAATTGCATACGCAAATGACGGTCAATTTATATATATGATATATCAATCTATAGAGAATTGAGCAGAGAATCCGGAAATATAACTCAGTATTTTGTATACCATCCCCATGCCTTCCAAAGTGCATTGAGTCTCTTTGGCATCGATTTGATCAGGTTTTCGTACACTTCAGGTTCAATCTCATCCCAGACTTCTTCCGCCGCCTCAATCAGACAATCAATAGCTTCATCTGATCGGGGAAAGCCGGCTAATTCAGGATAACGGCTGCAGATCCGTTCTTTCAGTATTTTCCAGAGATTTTCTATTAGATTTAAGTCAGGACTGTATAGAGGCCAGTCTGCAAGAGTTATACCTTCCAATCTCGCCCATATCTTAAGCCAGGACTGCACGATCTTGGCCTTGAAAGTTGGACTGTTATCGTGAGCGAAAGTACTTCCTTCTGATGCAAAAAGGGGCAGCTGTTGCTAAAGGCATTCCCGGATTCTACGCCCAGTCACGCCGCCCTTCTTTACCAACAGATCTCCTTGCAAAGGGGCGAGATCTAAGCAGAATTCCAAGCCCATAGCACCGAAGAACATCTTGCTATGTCTTATAGGTCGTCTGCGAGGCTATACGTTCTTTATAGAAAGTCTCTCGCCCTTAGGGAAATTAGAAAATAAAGCTATTATTAATGCATTAAACTAACGTATTTATAGAAAGACCACTTAGTATAATCGCCGTCCGTACGGTCGATTGAGACCTCGTTAGCAAAAAACCAAATATACCAGAACTCTTCTAGCTTATATCTGTATTTGGCAGCGAAAGCCCGGCGAGCTGAGACTACCTGAGGGCTAAGAAATAGGCATTAAAGTAAGTGCTTATATTATATGCCTTTATCTTAGAGCTATTTTATTATGGTCTTTTTATGATAGGTTATACCGGTCTGTTCCTTGATTTCTGATAATGTAATGAAAGGGTCGTTATCAACAATTCTAAGGATATGATTTTTATCCCGATCTGTTAAGGCTTTTGGTCTTCCAGAGCGCAGAAGATCTTTAGCACTCTGTTGGTATCGGTAGCGTCTTACGATACCATGGACCTTATTTCGGTTGAGACCGGTTATCCGATGGATTTCAAGGGGTTTAATGCCCATATCATACATCGTTATAATCCTCGTCCTCTTGTGAGGAGAATGATGTGGCCCACGCCTATATCGAGGCATAATTAAAAAAGATATCGCGTCTTGAAGTTATCGCGTGGTGTTGTTGTTGTGGACAAAAACGCGCTAGGGTGCGGGGTGTGTCGTTACTTTTTTCCCGTTACTGTATC
>PVQA01000509.1:0-58706 GCA_002980515.1 Fusarium burgessii | reverse complement strand
ATAAGGAATAGCCAGTTTAACAAAACATTTAAAAAGGCTCCTATTAATTTATAATAAATTTATAAAATTTATAACTTAATAATTTTTTTATTTGTTATTGTATAAATTTAAAACATTTATATTAAAAAAAAAAAAAACTTCTTCTAAATTTATTTTATAATTTAGATAGGAAACAGGTAAGAGCATCTATTTCTACTATCACACTGGGGACTACCTACTCCGGTATTCAAAAATACATGGGGCCTGGAAAAGCGGCCAGGAGGACTGCTCCAATAGGTCACAATCTTGGCTTTAAAACAATAAATAATCAACGCGATGCTTCTTTACACTGCATACTACAGTGGAAGTCAACATTATATTTCACAACCACAGCTTTCCTCTTTCTAGTTACAGCCTAATAATCTCCCTCGACGACCACCGGATCGGCTTTTAGAGGATCCTCTCTAGCTCTAAGTCAGTTACCCAAAGTACTTGGATTCACCAAGGCCCAGCTGGTCAGACTTGAACTTTCTTTACTATGAACAGAAGACAGAGGGCCAATCCAGTCTCTCCTGTTCCTTGGGATACACCGGTACCCCTCAGAAAGTCTTGTACAACACGGAAGAGCTTTGACACCCGCTTTGCATGCGTAAGCTAGTTATTACTCTTGATTCAAGTATCCCCTGAGCCAGAGACGGCAGTACCTCCAACGCAAAGTATCAAATCTGTATGAATCAATTGACAGACCGAGGGTGTAGATATCAGAATACAATGAACTCCTGACAACTTTGAACGTTGTCACCCTTTTCCGTACGCCGCACTCATAGAAAAATATCTTCCATCTTCAGCTTGAGCTGGACCTTCTAAATCGACTTCATTTTTATCGTACAACGCGCTCTCAACCTTGTCTGTTTTCCGGGTGGTAAAAATATGGGTATCCAGGGACTGTGATAGAAGGACATTCGAACCACCATCGAGGGCAGCAAACTCCATGTGTCAAAATTATTCGAGTGTTGTGCCAGCCAGCAACACAATAATCGGGGAGAGTAAAGGGGAGCCCGTTCAGCCCCTCTGTTGTCCAAGCGTCTAGATCATTGATCCGGTGCAGTTCTTGGTATATCCGGGGGCAGGATGTTTCGAATAGGAGCTCGCCATAACATCCGCAAAGATTTAAGAATAAAACGTAGCCGCACATGTGGGCTATTCAATCCTCGTTCTGGGGGCCTTGGTGTTTTGTGCACGCCCGTTGAATAGCATGAGCAAGCCCAGAAAGCGAGAAGCATAACGGTGGTCCTGATAGCTGAGCTTGAGGCAAGTCTTTTGAGTCTCAGGACATATCATGGTCAGTATCTTTTGGTTGTTGGTAAAGGTGAAGAGTGGTGGTTTGTCGTTCGTGGTTCAGACGCCAACTGCGAGCCGTCTGATTGTTAAAACGGCTTGCGCTTCTATTCTCTTTGAGAGGTATTGTTAGTACCGGGCTCATGTGTAGCAACTTTCCCCTAGCGAACTGTTTGACAGCGTTTATCACTCGTTCCGTTAGCAACGTGCAGCTGGTTGCTCCACGCGCGAATGGCGAACCACAAAACCCTTCTGTGACACCAAGCTGTCACTCTTATGCCGGCGGCGATTGGATCTGGCATGTCGATTTGAACTTGGCTGTCGGCCACTAGATTCTCAGTTCGTTTAGGGATACAGAATGGCCGCTCGGCCGTCCACAAACGGGAGGAAACATTATGCTATGAATACGATTTTCTTGAAGGATGCCATGGAAAATGATACCATATAGCCTAAACTTGCTATGGATCAACGATATGATGAACTCGGCTGAATGAAGTGCTCGGTTCAAGCTTATCGCTATAACCTTGAAATTTGAGTTATCGTATCGAACGGGTCGTCGCGAGCCGTCACAGCCTATTGAAACAGCGGTACGGAAATCGGGTCTCCTTCTCTTAGGACATGTCGAAACATCAGAGAAGAGGTACAGTGAAAAAAATGAGTCATTAGAGGTTAAAGTAGAGTTCCTTGTTAGAGTTTACTAATAAGCACACGCGAAGAGGTAAATTCTCATTCGGAAATCATCCAGAAAAAACAAACCCATGATCTCGATTTTCTTAAAATTATGCTCCCGTGGTCAAGATAAGATCTCATCATTGGTTATCTCCAAAGATTGATTAGCAGTGAGCAATAGGCGTTGATCCCGCTCCACCCGCGTGAACCCATTGATGTCACACGGTCCACTGATAATGGAACACACTAAACCCCCTGTAGCAAGCTCTAAACCCCGGCATAGCTCCAACTCGTAGTGTCGCATAATGTCATAATTGCCAACCATTTTCTGTTGCTAAGTTGCACATTGCACAACACTCTCCTTCTCAGGTACGCGGCCAGATACAGTACAATGGTTTGTCTCTCCTCTCCTCTCCTCCCCTTTCCTTCTACCTTGGCTGAAGACTTCTTTTGTCATCCCAAGTTTCCTTTTTAGCTAACAATGTCTTCTCCTCAGGCCAACGAAAGCGATCCTCTCTTGCCTGGCTCCGGTCACGGCCGCTCCGATGCTGAGGCCGATAAGACCGCCCGGAACTCGCGACTCCGTGAACTTGGCCTCTTTGCTTGGGCTTTGATCGCCACTGCTGCTGTTATTGTTGTTGCTATCTGGACTCAACATGAGCAACAAACCAAACATGATCACAACACGCCCGCCTCTAAGCGAAACCTCGTCTTCATGGTGTCAGACGGCATGGGTCCTGCACCTTTGTCCTTGACGCGTAGTTTCCGACAACACGTTGAAGAGCTTCCCTTCAGCGATACCCTCACTCTCGATAAGCATTTCTGGGGTACGAGCCGGACTCGCTCCAGCAGCTCTTTGGTTACAGACAGTGCTGCTGGTGCTACAGCTTTCTCCTGTGGCAAGAAGACCTACAATGGTGCTATCTCTACCCTTCCTAACTACGATCCTTGTGGAACCGTCCTAGAAGCTGCTAAACGTGCTGGATATCACACTGGACTTGTTGTCACAACAAAGATTGAGGTGTGCATGACTCGAGTGTGACTATTAGATATTACGAAGCTAATCAAAGATTATCTAGGATGCGACTCCAGCCTGCTTCAACTCGCACGTGGTTCTCCGCGAGATGGAAGACGAGATTGCTCTTCAACAGATCGGAGAAGGTGTCTTAGGTCGAACCGTCGATCTGATGCTTGGTGGTGGTCGCTGCAACTTCCTACCCAACAGCACAGAAGGCAGCTGCCGAGCCGACGATACGGACGTGATCAAGATTGCAAAGGAAAAGCACAACTGGACCTACACCGACGACCGCGCTGGCTTTGATGCTCTCAAGGGTGGCAATAACGTCAAGCTACCTTTCCTCGGACTCTTTGCCCCCACAGACATCCCTTTTGAGATTGACCGCCGAAACCACAATGACGTCTACCCCTCGCTGAGTGAAATGGCTAAGACTGCTCTTCGCGCTCTTGAGAAGGCTACCGAGAAGAGCGACAAGGGCTTCTTCATCATGATTGAGGGTAGCCGAATTGACCACGCTGGTCATATCAATGATCCTGCAGCTCAGGTCCATGAGGTTCTCGAGTACGACAAGACATTCCAAGCTGTTCTCGACTTCATTAAGGAGAGCAAGACTGAAACTGTTCTTGTCGCAACCAGTGATCATGAAACTGGCGGTCTCGCGACTGCGATTCAGGAACCAGGTCACCTCCCTGTCTACAACTGGTACCCTAAGGTCCTTGCGAATGCTACCGCCTCAGCTGAGTGGCTCCACGCCAAGCTCAATGCCTACATCATCTCCGACTCCAGCATCAAGAAGAACAAGGAGAAGCTGAAGAAGTACATCAACGACGAACTCATCGTCCGCGGTCTTGGCATCTCCAACGCCTCTGATAAGGAGATCACCGCCATTGCAGATCACCCCGAGAACGCCCTCGTCCTCTTCTCAGCTCTCATCTCCCTACGTGCTCACGTTGGTTGGAGCACCCACGGCCACACTGCCGTCGATGTCAACATCTACAGCTCAGGTGGTCCACGAACAGAATACCTCCGTGGCAATGTCGAGAACACCGATGTTGGCAAGTATCTGCGGGAGTACCTTGAGGTCGACGTCGACGCGATCACATCGGAACTCAAGGAAAAGATGAGCAAGGCCGATGTCCAAGATGTTGGCATGGAAGCCCTCGATGAAGTTTGGTCTCTTGGTAACAAGTACCATGCTATTGAGGTCTAGCGGGTGTAGTTTGTTTTATAGAATGATTATATGAGTCCAGCAAGAGGTGGGTAGGGAGAATGTGATCGAACTCTGTAGAGTGGCATACCCTATGTAGATTTACTCAGTTAGCCTAAGGTAACTATATAACATTTTGAGATTTCGAATGAGTGCAAACACAACAACTTCTTCGCGGCTGTCTGTTGTGTGCTCGCCCAACAAGTATTCCCTGAAATTCCCATAGGTAGGATCAGCTTCATCATAGTAGTGCCAGCAATCAACATCGGTGGTACCAAGCCTGTAGTGTCAAGAGTTCACCCCAATGCAGGACCGAGAAAGCGAAGACAATATCATGCCTTATTGGCGCCTACTATAATGCTTGACTGTAATCAAAACATCGAATTTGTGCGCTCAGTCCAGTATCTATACGCTAGTTGCCAACAGAAACCGCCCACCAGACGCCTGTCTGTAAACTTAACCATGACCCATAATCAACGCTTTCAGCCAATATACTCCTCGCTTATAGTCGTTTTCCCCCTAATCCAAACGCCTTTCTTCCATGGTCAATCATGACTGACTGGAGGGAGCTGAGTCGACACTGTATCGCACATACAGCTGATCCAGAAAGTGCGAGTGGCGGATTCCATTAGGCCTCGCCTTAGCAAATGTTTCGATAGCTTCCTTGACATCGAAATGACACCGCTCAACTAGATAACATACGATAAAGTATCCCGTGCGGTTAAAGCCGTAATGACAATGGACTCCAATGACACATTGTTGGGGATCGGTCCAGTTCTCGGCGACCGCGCGCTCTGTCTGCTTCTCTCTGAGCTCGTCAACTAATTTGATGAAAGCCTCAACCTCATGAGCTCGAGGGGGTATCTTCGAAACTGTGGGGAACTTGTGATAATGAATTCCAGCTCGGTTTAAGCCGTGTGGGTCATATACAGGCTGGTCTTTGGAAATATCAATAATATCTTTCACAACAGAACCCCATTTTGAAACAAAATTCTGTGGACAGTGGACATCATCCGCTTCACGAAGTGTCTTAAGTGCCCGGAAAACAGGTTTCCCAGCAGGACCGATAGGGTCGGATACGGGAGTGACAGATTTCCATTTGTTGAGATTCTTCACATCCCATTTTCCCTCACGGGAAAGGTATTGCAGTTGCCATGCTAGGGAAAGTCTGCCAGTAACGTGTGTGGCAAGGAACTCGGAAATTAAACCGGCGACAGCACGAACTGAGCAAGAAGCGTATAGGACAGCGTGTGTTGCAGGTGATGGTATCACTTTGGTTTTAACCACCTTCTTGGGCTGGTTCGGTTGCGCAGGCAGTTCAGTCAGGGTCTCGTTCGGAGTTGAGGGATCATTAGGACTATCCTCCTCTGAACTGGGGAGCGTTGGAGACTTGACCTTGGTGAAGTCATCATCACTGAGGTCTTCGATGGCTTGTGGCACATGGTCCTGCAGTCTTGTCGAAGTGTTAACGGGAGCAGCAGCGTCAACGATAGCTTCATGCGTCTCCTCTGCTGCCCTCGCTTCTGGCACAGTCTTCCCAGGGTCCAATGCTTGGGCAATCTTTTCGACTTCCTTAGGTGAAACGACATTATCATCCTTGCCGCCTATCAGAAAGACGGGGATGTTCAATCCTGCCCAGATATCCAGGGTGGGGAGACCGCCTTTAGGCCTGCCATTGTGATAGACTGGCAGAGCGCCATTGGCCATACGCCTCCAAACTCGGGTTCGACTCTGTTTATTAAAGCGATATTGGAGTTTTCGGGTAGCCTCATCAGCACCCTCTCCAACAAAGCGCTTGACGCTGGGACTGTTGGGGCCACCCCAACTATCCCAGGCTCGCCACAGGTCGAAAATCCATTCTGGAATCCAAAGAGCTCTCTTAAACCACCATGTCTTCGATTCATCAGGGGGGCCTGACACGGGGCAAATAGCCACCAATCCTACCACGTACTCGGCTATGGAGGTTGTATGCTCGACTTTCGTGTTGGCCAACTTAGCAGCGAGAGCTGTCCCCATGCTATGACCGATCAGGACCACTCTTTGGCCTGCATCCTTGTCTCGGTAGTCCTCAATTATTGTTTCTAAAAGTTCTACCAGAGCATCCGTTGTGTAGGCTTCCCAATCGGTGACCGAGAACTCAGATCGGCCACAACCGGGGTAGTCGATTGCCATGCAAGGGGCCTCATCCACGAGACTGCTTAGCAAAGGGTGGAACTGAGCAACAGAGCCGCCCAATCCATGCAGAAACACCAATAGTGGCAATGGGGCAGGTTCTTTGGGTAATTGGTCTGCCTTGGGATGTTGTCGGTAGAAAACTCGAATTCCAGAGTATTCGAAACGACTTGTTCTGTAAGTCTTGAACTGCGAGTGATCTTTCAGAAGGGCCGGGTCTGTGAGGTGAGGGTCAGTGGAGTCGTCCTGTTGGACGGTCACTGCAGGAGAGGCCATGAGTGCGTTTGGGGTATGTTCCAGGATAGTTATCGCGATGTTATAAGTTTGCCGTGAGTTTTATGTACTTTATAGGAAAGCGGAATTGACCAATTGAGTCGTGATTGGGTTTGAAGCTCGGTCGACTGTTTTAATTATATCAGAGATTGCAGCTGTTGTTGAGTCACCAACAAGGTACTACACAGTAACACCAAGTCCGCGTGTTTCTCCGACCAGCGCAACCGCCTTTACACAATCGACATGAAAGCTGCCGAATAGTGCAACGCCGAATAGAGATACAGTCTCACGAAAAAGCTCTGTTGACAATGAGAGTTTGAATGGTCAACAACCCAAAGCCCAGCCAAGCTTTTGAAGTTCCTGGACCCTATGTGCCCCACGCGAACCGCGGTCAGGGCGCGCCAAACAAGAAAAAAAACAAGTGAAATGTGACCTAATATTGTCAAAATTCGATGCTGAATTCGATGATCTCCAGAGTGGGTATTGTGTAGCTTTGCTAAAGTGATAATTTGATGATGAGAATGGAGATTTGGTTTTGAGTAATTGTCAAAGTTTGAGAAAGCAACCAATTACACAATTGCATCATACCTTGTGGGCGAATTAGATCACTGTTGGGGAGCCAATTATTTGTGCAGGAAGTGAGGCATGTTCCAGGGAACCTACCCTGAAGATGGTGGAATATTTTTTGTAGAATCTTAAAGAAATGGTTCTCTTGTAACTCTCGCCATTGGAATTATGTTGTATCTACGCGACCGGTCCATCTTAACTTTTAGTCTAGAATTTTCGAATATTTTTTTTTCATATCGATTTGTGTTATTGGGTGTGAGGATGCGTCTACCTACACTCACTACGTTATTGGGAACGACAAATGCTGGAATATGGCTCATTCACATGCATTCCCATTGTCCCATTTGATGCACGTCATGACTCTTTATTAGTGGGATATATATCAAAATTGTCTACTGAATTGATTGAGACGAGATTTGAGGGATCGCGTGGCTTTATTACAATATTTATAGAGAACTCTTACAGCGGATGGAATAGTGCTATTGCTGTACACATAGATGCCAATTTCAGATTGTCAGTCACAGAGATGACGAGCATCTAACCTTCAGCGCGCGAAAGATGCATCATGAATTTACATAACCTCTGAATTTGAGACTAAACTCAAAGAGAAGCTTTCGAATCTCTTTCCAAATGCTCTAGCTGTGTAACATAGTTAGTTACAGAACTCGTCGGCATCCTGCTTCATTAGAGCGAATACATGCAACATCTTGCCCTTCCCTCCATATTCTTACAATATAAAATACAGTTCCCAAACGCTCCTCTCGATTCAACGGTCTTTATTTCGCTCCAACACCGTCCTTCCATCCAATGGGTATCAGAGCAGCTGCTACATTCGAAACGCCTCGCTCAGTAGCCAACAAGTTGAACTGTGCAGCCGCATTTCTCGTGTCTAGGATTTCGATTCGCATACCAAGCTCTGATATAAGTCGTTTCGTCTCAGGAGCTAATGGCATAATAGATGGGCCGACGCCAATAATCAGAAGATCTGCACTTCAATTAGCAATGTGCACCCTCCCAAAAGCTGCCAGATATGTAATGTATATAAATGGCGACATTGAAAACATACCAGGTCGGGGCCATAGTAGATCAAATAGCGCAAATGCCTTTGGCGGTAACTCAAACTGGCCCTTCTTGTTGACAAGATTCATTGAGCCCTTCGCCTCCCATGGGCGCCAGTTGAACACCTCGCCATCAATCAGCAAAACACCATTGCCGCCTGTAATAGTGACGCCACTGTTCAGCCCAAACCCATCGTACATGCACACGTCGACAGATGTTGAAGGCGCTGGAGTGTTGCCGAGCACGTCGAGCTCGCCAAAGTCGGTCGGGGGAGGTTGCGCTGGTGGCTGCTGGTCTTTTCTTCGGCTCGAAACTGCATGAAAGAGCCGGCGACTTGATGTAGAGGGTTGAGGACAAGGTGAGACTGTCAAGGTGGCGGTTCTGAAAGCTGCAATCGAGGAACTAGGTCGCACAGTCTGGATAGCAGCTTGACGAATTGCTCGTTGTGCGCTGCACTGCAGGCTGAAACTTCGTGATGCCATGATGGTGTGCCGATTGTGACAGTATCGAGGAAACGCAATTGTGGCGGAGGCAAGACTTGATCTCGTGTCGATGTTGGAATTGGAAGAGAGCAAGCAAGTGGGGGATAGATAATTTTAGCACGTCATGAGTTCTCGCCAGAATCAGTCTACGTATCTTACATGGGAGATAAAAAACCCATTCAAATCATCTTATATCATCAAAGAGACATATTTTGGCAATTTAAGTGGACGTAATTTCAACCATTTGGCGCCGGTAACTTTTATGTCACTTCTAAGGGCGTAAATTTGACAGTTCTTAGCCACACCGAAAATATTTCATCACTCATGCAGACAACAGCACGCCCACGCCAGCTTGATGTTCTTTTCTCATTCAAGTCACCAAGAGGATAGTAGCAGTCCTAAGACGGCGGACGGCCAACAATTTTGGCCCCGGCCCGATGTATCATGCAGTCCCTTTTTGCCTAATGAACACCAAAGCAATGAACCGAGTCCTCAGAGTTCCTTGCCTTTCCCACGCATAGCCTAACCCAGCAATGGAAATTGCACTTATTTCTTCTTCTGGCTCTGCTCCTGCTCCTTGAGCACCTTCTTGACGATCTTCTGCTCCTCAATGAGGAAAGCTCGGACGATACGGTCGCGGACACAGTTGCCGCATCGGGAACCACCGTAGGCGCGCTGGACGGTCTTCTTGGGCTTGGAGATCTGAGAGTACTCGCGGGGTCGGAGAGCGGGGATCTAAAGGAAAGCTGAGTTAGTTCCGATGTTCCATGGTAGGTCGAGAATCCTTTTGCGACGATGGGTCAAGAACAACACGGGTAGCAGGTTGATTGAACGGGCGGTTCTACATCTTCCTCCTCTGATATTCGAAAGCGCCTGGTTATGGTCTTGTAGGTTCTCGTTGCCTCGCAGGCCAGCCAGTCCCGTGTTTCGTTCTCGTCTTGTCCCATTCCCACGTCGCAGAAAGGTTCGTTGGCTCTTGATCAACTTACGCCAGAGAGCTTGGAGCCGCAATCACCACACTTGGGGACGGTACCGCGCTTCTTGATGTGCAGGAGGCGGATGTCACCACCCGGAGTGCGGACTACTCGGGTCAAGTTTGAAGTCGTGTTCCAACTGAGAGTTTGGTTAATTCATGATCGTATGGCCGGGTCGAAAGCATGAGGGTGTATGGCGAGAACCAGGAACTCGACATGTTTCGAGATCGAAAAAAACGACAGCTCCATAGGAAAGAACTTACCCGTTGCGGCGGCGGTAGGTGACTCTGTGGTTAACCATTGTAGCGGCTTTGTGGTTTGACTGAGCTGCTCGGGTTAGTTGGTGTCGGACGTTGGACGCGAGAGTAGGAGAGGAGATTTCGCAAAACAATCGGGAGTTGTGATAATTCTGTGTGGGTGTGTAAAATTCATGGTGGGGCAGGGCACGTGATACAGCCACAAGTGGCTGCCAGCCGCAACCCACTCTAAGATACTCAACGAAAAGTAACATTAGATCCTCTGGGTAGCTTCATTTAGTTGGTCACGAGCTGTGACTGGACAGATTCAGCATACACTCGTTAGGGAGATGATGAGCTACAATAATGAGAATTACATGAACACCTGAATCAAGTTTTACTTGTTGCAAAGCTCCCAGTATAGAAACCACACTATTATTGCTATCAGACCGGCCGGAAACTTGGCTACCTAATCGAATCCGTAAGCGAGCGAAGATAGCAAGAAAACTCATTCGGACTGTCTGGAAACATTCATGCTGAATCGATTTTGTGCATTAAACCAATCTGGGTGCCGACATTTCTTGCCATTCCTTCATGATCAAGGCAAACTACATGTCTACTCACGCCAATCTCAGCCAACCTAACTGCCCTATCCAGATGTTTAGAAACAATCCACCTTAAATTACTGCGAAGTAAGAAGAAAAATAATGAATATTCGAATATTGAGTTTAATTTGACTTAGTTCTGGTCGTGAAAAAAAAAAAAAAGCCGCTGCAATGTTTACCTTACTATAAGGTAAGCCGCAATGTGAAACAGGTCTAGTTCTCAGCATGAAATCACGATTTCGTTCAATGGACAAAAATAATAGCTCACAGAGGACGGATGTGTCTTGAACATTCATTTCCAATGTTTCGTCGTTCCTTATTCTGAGCCTTCTGCTCGAGCTTTTTTGCTAAGGGTAAGGAAGTGTGGTGTTAAAGAGACTGAGTGTCCTTCGCACGGAATGCCTTGCTTTAATTCGAGCCTAAATATTCTCAATTGTTCCGAGAATGTTGATGAAGTACTGTCGGTAGCCTAGATTTCCTCAGGTTTGATATAGGCTTTAGCCCATCATGGACAATATGTACAAAAATCCAAGTTGTGAACGAAGGTATGCACATTTCTTTAACCTAGATACATGCAACAAGCATTAGGAAATACCAGAAGCAAAACATAGAAATGCAGATGATAACAATAATTCATAATCTAAAACTAGAGTAAACATAAACTGACGACTGCTATGTTCTGGATTCTGACGGAAGGGTTTAGTAACCGTCAAATATACTCAACTCGGCGTAAGAATATGAAACTTTCTTTCCCTCTAGATATTTTGCTTAGGTATGAAAGCTCCTACCGCCCTGAGATTATATGCTGCCTGTCTTGACACTCAGCCGACCGAAATGGCATAGTACTCTTCTCTTTTCCCTGCTCAATCTTCCAGTTCATCAACTTTGACAGTACCAAACCCGGTTCTTTTTATATATCTAACTCAAAAAAAGCCAAAAGCCAAAAGCCAAAAGCCAAAATCTCTATATCATATATTTCGCTTGTTAAACAGTCTCTTTGTGAGAGGTATCAAGCTTTAATTACGAATTGATACTGATCAGCCTAAAGCTCCCGAGAAATGCGAGGCATATGGAAGAGACAGCATGTTCATGCCGCCTCGGACTTGTAGTACTGTACATCGTGCCTTTTTTGTCCTTTTACTATCCCACAGATAAAACTAGGCTACTAATCAACCACTGTGCTTCTACCATTGTGGTCTGTTCTCCCTCAATGGAAGCTTGGTGTTACTGTGTCGCCGTTAGGCGTGGCGCGATCGACGAAAAAGAAAGGCAACATAAAGCAAGAAAGAGAAACTCAGGCTCAACATTGAACAAACTGCTTCCATGGATTCCATGGCTTTGGCCATAATCTTTGAGTGGGTTGCCAAAGAGGGACCATCTGACCCGTAAAAACTTAGGGGACTACCTATCTTACCTGCTAAAATTACAACTTGGACAACTTAATCGTAGATTATGATGATATCAAAATAAGCTTCCTCGAAGCTGTCTTGTTTCAGACATTGAGCTGCCTAAACAAAATCTTGGTAATGAAATGAAACATCGCCCCTGATGGCGCAATATCACCAACAAGCAAGGCGACAACATTTGTATCTAGAGTGAAAAGAAAACTGAGAACAATAATGTCTTTCTCTTCTCAAATCTCCTGGTTCCGATCTACTGTCTTTCAGTAATGTATTCAAAGTCTGAAAGTGTTTCCTGCAATATTCTTACTCAATCATATTAATGAATCAACTATGTAGTAAAACCGTCCATAAACGCCTGTGCCGTATATCCGTTATATCTCTTTATTCCTCATCCATTCTGAACCAGTCAGGGTGATCATAATATTCCCAGGTCTTGATACCTGTGGGTTCTTCCTCTCTTCTCTTTTTAGCCTGCGCAAAAATCTCACGACTTTTCTCATCACGCATCAAGTCAGTAACCTCCTTAATGTCTGCTTGCGCTTCATTGACCGAGTTCATGAAAGCTGCAAACATGACGTCGGCTTCATTAGATGATGGGTCAGTTCAACATGTTTCAGAGTACGAGTGGACTGGGGATCGTACGTGAAGGTTGCTTTTGCACAAGCGGCTTGATCATCTTGGGAATGGTGTCGTTCAACTGCCGGACCTGAAACAAGAGCCTGATGAGCAAGTTTGCATCTTTTTCCTCATGTTAATAACGGCATTACCTTGATGTGCAGAAGCTTAAGCCGTTTCATGGCTTCCTCGAGGCGCGCCTCGTCCCAGTCATCCTGACCGGCTGCATTTGGCGCTTGGTTCTGAGCCTGATTTTGAACGGCAGGCTGCTGGTTCATGTTTGCGAATGGGGTAGCAAGACCGACGAAAGGTAGGTATCCAGGAGTTGATGGCGTAGAGGAGCAACACGAGATCGCAGGTGGCCGAGCGAATGAGAGGCTTGCCTGAACAATGGGGAAAGGATCAGACTGGCAAAAGTGGACAGGGCTCTATTTTTATTCCGAAATGGATACAAAGGTCTAATAAATGGTCAGTGCTTGCACTGTAAGCTTTGTTGACGCAGGGAAATATTCTAGAAGTCAAGAATGGATGCATACAAAAAGTTAACTGTGTCTCTTGTCGCCTTTGGCGTGCGTGACGTGGGGCAAACCTTGGGGGAAGGGAGGAAGCTTTGACGTTTAGATTCCCGTTGGTGCAACCACATTCAATAGGACCTTGGGGTTATTTGGCTGCGGCGGTCAGGTACACTAGTTACATGCAGTTGATGAAGTAAGGTAGGATAGTGAGATCGTTTTCAGAGAACGAGTCTCGATCGAGCAAGGGCCCAGGAACCAGGAACCGGTGAACCAAATAATGGGACTGCAACTGCAACTGCAACTGAACTGAATTCGTCAGCGCAAGCCCGCACCGTGTCGACAGACATGACACACCTCCAGTTCTTTGTTCAGACACGATAATTGTCAGTGTATCACCGTCATCAAGTAAAACGGCCTCAAGAGGGAGACAAACACATCAATGTTCATGAAACATGTCGAAGCCCGTACTCCTGCGTCCACCCGCATCAACCACTAACTCTAACGCTCTATTCAGCCCATCCGTCACGTGCTTGGCATCCATACAAACAGTTGTGAAGCGTCAAGCCTGAAGCTTCTTCACACCCCTTCGATCCAGTTCCCCAGTTTCCACCTCAAGAACCTGATTTATATCAAGACTCAGGGCCTTCGGGAAGATATCCTTTTCATCACAAACCTGCATACATTCTTGCTACCGTACATACAGTCTCTTTCTTACATTGTCGCACCTGCTGAAGCTACACAAAGTCTCCATCTCAATCTCTCAAGCACGTTGCTTGACCCCTCCACACCCTTCCCTCCGTTCATACGTTCATACTGTCAGGTACCTTACCTTACCTTACTCTGCACCAAGCTACCTCCCCTGTTTTGTGCTTGACGTACAAACCACGCTTCCATCAGGTACGTACCTTGCACCTGCTGTCACCTACGGCCCCGCCTTCCTGCAGGTTCGACTTCTGAATGGGCCGCCTCGCCCGGACCGGATCAACACTAAACCTTGTTAGGTCCATACTTGTATCACAGTTAGAACAGTGCGGGAAAGTCGAACCCAGCCTTTTGCATACCTGCCGTATACTACAGCATCGCGACCAAAACCAACAGCATCTCTTGTCGATACGCGATATCATTTTGTGCCTCGCGCCCAGTCCATTTAAAGCACTCCGAAACCGTCTACTCTTGGGCAAACTTATTGCCCTCCCCGCTTTATCTAAACTTTCCCGTTACAACCGCCACCCTGGCTCAATCACTCGTCATGCCGAATACACCACCTCCAGCGCTATTACCCCCACCAGAAGGGATATTTAGGACTTTCGATGACTTGATGGCTTCCGTCCAGCGCGTTGCGAAGGACCAGGGCTATGGAATTGTCAAGCTGCGCGCTTCAAACTATCGCGACGGAAAGCCCACCCGTTACGACCTCGTTTGCGACCGCGGAGGTGTCAAATACAACAGCACTGCCAAGAAGCGCAATCCTTCGACGCGCAAAATTGATTGTCCCTTTCGCGCCAAAGCCGTCTGCGAAGTTCAGCTCGGAAATCAATGGCGCTTTGCTATCCAAGAGGGACGACACAACCACGAGCCACGAGTCCCTGCTGGCACACCTGGCCAGGAGAACGCGCCGCTGGCGACATCGATTCGATCTTTCACTAACAAACTCGATCGTCTAAACCATGACATGGCCCAGGGCCTAATGCGCATTGAACAGCGCCTTGATAACATCGAAAAGCGAATGGAGAATCTTGAGGCGCGAGCTGGAGGCTACGAACCACGCTTCCAGGCCATTGAACAAAGACTCCAGGGAATGGAAGGACCGCGCATGGACGGTATGGGTATGGATGATGTTGAAACACGCCTTCTGGCCTCGACGGTAATGTAGGGAACTGGCCAGACAGGTGCGGACGACGCGCAACATCTCGTTATGGACGATCACCAATGAGTATCATTACGCCAGGTGGATCTGTCAGAGACGTAAACGCCTGTAATGGCGGCGGAGTTCATGTCAACAAAAGTGGTTCACAGCGAAGTGACTTCTTATAGTCATGCGGTCGTTGGTGGTTCTCAAGAATTATTGCTAATGACAAAGTACGAATTGTTCAGGGCGTTCAGGGAAAGGTGCCTACAAAGTTGAAGGCTGTGTGAGATTACTACTACCCCTTCATGAGGCTGCGTGCATGGGATTGATTCGTTTATTCTATTCTTTTCATCTTGTTATCCTTCCTGTCTCTATTTCTTGGAACGAGAGTACGGCTTTCTTATTGTGAAGAGATAAAGTCTAGTGTGTATATTAACAGGTCGGCAACGAGTCCCCCCTGAGGTTTTACGGATTACTATTCAGAATCTTACAAACCTTTTTTCGACGTTTTTCTTTTTTTGCCTAATTTGCCTTTTTTTTTCTTCAATAACGACTTGATCTACAATAAATGTTGCTACCCGTCTCGAGCTTGGCTGTGTCTCGAAATACAATACTGACCAGGGCTGCTAAGCTTGGGCCCTCTTTAACGCACATTTCCATGTGGCATTCCCCTTGTGGATATGGCCGTTGACGCCTCGCACACTGTACGATGGGTACATGCTCATGTTCTTCGAGGCAAACAACGTTTTCTGGTGAACTCTAGATCACACCGGCCCCGCGCGTTGGACAGATCTATCTGCATGGAGCATGAAATTGTTACTTTTTATGGCATGACCCGGGCCCGAGCTTACCACGGCGGTTGAAATGTCATTGTATTTCTTGGTGAGTGTTGGTTCTGATGCTGATGTTGTTGGTAAGGAGGTGTTGGTTTAGTGCTGTAGGCTTGAACGTTGTGTGACACAAGGCGCGAGAAGTATCGGATGCAAAGCGGAATGATCAAGATCCAAGCAAGATCTAAGAAAGTGCGATCGCCTTTGTTCTATGATGTCGGGCTATGTACCCCCTGATTCGAGTTATTCCTGTCTTCAGCGACGGGAGAGGACTTGCTTGATCAAGTTTGACGACTCTATCATAGGCTTTTGAAGGCAGAGACAATTTCCCTGTCACTAACAATTACTTAATTCCTTTCAATGTATTGTGAATTCAGTTGGACTAAAACATCGCAATCGCGCTCGAGGACATTAACACAAATCCTCTAACATCATCTCCGAGAGATTGACAATGGGAGTCACCGCTTGATGAAGCTAGCGGTAAATGATGCACTAACAATACAATCGCTCTTGTCTGCGAGTTAGTTAACGCCTGGGTCTGATGCTAGAAGATGCCGCTCTTCCCATGAGCTATTCCTATTCGTCACCATACAAATCACAGGAAGATATTTGGAAAACTGCAGAAGCCGCGTTTGCCACCTCAACTCATGGCAACATACACATGAAACCAAGGTGTAAACAGCTGCCACTAAGTCGAGAGTACCACCTTTTCAAACACTGACAGGCAACGGCGGTTGAGCATGCAATACTAGATACTTAATGGTTATCTGAGTTGACTAACTGCTGGCTAACACTTACGACTGAGAGATCTCAAGTCTGTCTAGGGATGACAGAAAACTTAAGACCTCGATCCTAAGTGACAAAATATAGGTAAGTTTTAAGATAATTTAGGGTAAACTTGGCAGGCTCTGATTCGTTTATTTTCGTCCCCTAGTTCAAGGTCTCAAGTCTTTTGACACTCCAAGGATTGTAAAACAAACTGCAACAAGGGGGCTGAGAGAATCTTCGTCGGCGTTGCCAAGACATAGAAGTACATGTCAAAGCGGTTGGCAGTCTTCAAAGGCCGCCACGCGAAATGGTTGAGTCAAACCAAAGTGGCCGTTAAGACAGTGGATAAAGTTTTCCGCTCGTAGTTTTGTATCTTCATATCCGGAGTTGTACGGAGTTGCAATTATCTACGGGTCTGCAGAGACCCGTGTTACGTCCTCAAGGTAAATACTCGCACTCAACAAAGCCTTGTTACGGAAACAAGTCCACGAGATACGGCGGCTACATGCATTCTGCCGCGTGGATGGACAGATCCGCAGCGGCTGAATTTGCAGGGACTGACATGTTGTGAAAGTGACAGATCCTGGTTACTTGTACGCCGAGTCTGTCACAAAGGCGCTGGCGAGTTCCCTTGTGTTACGTGGTGGCTTCGGCCGAGTTCTCCTTGGAGTAAAGACCCGGCGTTGACGATAAAGAAAAGTCCTTGATGGCATCTCGGGGTCTGATTAGGAACCGGATGGACCAGTAAGCGCGCAGCACTGATTCTAAATTTCTTCTATATAATCATTTTGGTGTATGTTACTAATAATATAGATCGTTTGAAGAGGCATCCCAGAGTCATCAGGCAGGGGCTGCACATGATTGCTTTTGTTAGCATGGTCAAGTACTCAGCCGTGTTGGTGCAGATGGACTGAAAATCGAGCCCTATTGACTTGGAACTCGACTGCCTGTCCGGATCTCTTTACAAAGAAGGTTAGGGCCGTTACGTCCTACAATCTGGGCTGCCAGGAGTATCCCGTCTGAATGACTGAATATGAGGTCGGAAGGCATGGGGATTAATGCCACGAAGAGCTATGAGAAGACTCTGAGAGGGCTCAAGCTTTGTATACTCTTGGGACAATATTACACATCAACCCTGAGACATTTATTCGCCTAAACTAAGTCTACATCGTGAAAAATATACAAACAGAGATATACTACCATATAGTGGTCTGCAGTCCTGTTTGATGCGGCCTTCAAACCCCACCTCACTTAGATGAGGTGCAAGTTCCGAAGCCACTCTGGCAGCCAGTGCCACAGTATGTACTCGTCTTGCCACTAGATAAGTTGTTAGACCAATGTAGTACGAGAGCGATAATACAAAACTTACCAGTTTCCACCCTTGGAGCAGCAGTCTCCATATTGAGAGCCCTTACAAGTCTGGTGATACTTGTCACCGCAAAGTCCATTAGCCGAGACAATGAGTGCGCTTCCAGTAGTCCACTTGTTGCACTTTCCAAAACCAGACTGGCATCCACCGTCACAGTATCCGGATGTTGAGCCGCTGTAAAAGAAGTAGTTAGTTAATGGTTTGTCTAGTAGAGGCTGGAATTGAAAACTCACCAGAAGTTGTTATAGGAGCAGCAGTCTCCCCACTTAGATCCCGTACACTTGGTGCCGCCGTTCTTAGCACCGCATTTGCCATCCTTGGTAATAAGAGAGACAGATGTGGTAGGAGAGGGAGCTGTTGAGACGTTAGTGGTTGATAACTTGAAGCTGTTTGGGTTGAAGATAAGACTCCGAAATAACCGTGTGGTATCACATGGCCCAAGGACTCTGTAATACGACGGAGAATATCTTAATGGAGCATATCGTGCAGGAAAGTACTTACAAGGAGGGACACTTGAGACAGGTACTGAAGGCTTGAAGTTAGGATCAGTAACATACCAGTTCTCACGGACATCTCCAAGACACTCTCCAACGGGAACAGCCTTGTATCCTCTGTCCTTAATTGTCTTGATCATGAAAACAGTCAAATTGTAAGCAGTCTGCTCCTGAACATCGTGGCTCAGCTCGATATAAGCATTGGCCTTAGCATTAGTAGAAACACCGTTGGAGAAAGTGTTCTTGCTAGTCTGGATCTTAGCAGGAGTGTTATTCTCATAATCCTTGGTATCTAGGTTCCAATTGATGACATGGTAACCAAGCTTGGTCACATAGTCGAGGCAGCCGGAGACTCGGTTGCAGGTTCCGTAAGGGGGACGGAGGTACTTGGGGAAGAATCCGAAGATGTTGCGGAAAGCCATCTCGTTGTAGATGATCTGCTGCTGGCGGACCTCGTCACTGGCGGCCGTGAGATCCTCGTGCGACCAACTGTGAGAGGCGAGCTGATGGCCTTCAGAGTACATCCTGCGGAGGGTCTTGGGCCAACCAGTTGTCTCATCATCAATCTGGCCCTTGCCAAGGTTGGTACCAGTGATGAAGAATGTAGCCTTAATGTTGTTCTGCTTGAGAACGTCCAAGACTTGGTCGGTGTACTTGTAAGGGCCGTCATCGAAGGTCAGGGCAAAGGTACCAGGAGTTGTGCAGTTGGTAATATACACGTCTAAACATTGGTCAGGTCTATGTTTCGAGTAATGACACTGAGAGACTTACTATAAGGGACCTTGCCAGTAGTTGACCTGGGAATGTTTACTGTGGTAGCACCCTTAGGCTTCTTGCTGGACACAAGTTAGTTCAAGCATTGATGTCTAGTTCGGAAACACATACCTTCCGTCACAGTTGCCGTTGCTATAGGCCATTTGGCATTGTGGTGAAGTGCAGTAAGGCGACGTGGTGCCACAGTAGCCAGCAGCAGAGCAGCATTGTCCCTTGGGACAAGATCCAATATCCTTGCCACAAGTGGCTCGCTTCTCGAGTCCCTCAGACTGAGTTGAAGCATGCTCATGTCGAGCTGCAATGTTGAACTCGGCTCCTTTACGTCTGACCATAAAGTCATCCGCAAAGACCAAGCTTGGCAGAGCAGCCAGCGACAGAAGAGTGAGAGACTTCATTATGAAACACTAACAATTATGCAACGGACTCTTTAGTGTTAAAGAGACAAAGGCTGAGGATCGGCAGACAAGTGCCCCAGAGCTCTTAGATATATAGGCGCTATATCCATGACGAATCTTTCCTTTTACACTATTGACTATTTTAAATCCTTGATGCCCGCCAGACAGCTTCAGGACTGTTCTCGATTCGGCCAACAGGCCTCAATGACGAGGCCGGCGTTATGGATGTTTTCTTTTGTGGATAACAAAGATGGACTATTGACGTAAAAAGCATTTAGTCTCTTGAGTCCTATTTTCAGCTCCAACATCAATGGCGAGGCATTCACGCTCCCTCCGTTAAAAGACTTGTGGTGGGTCAACAATGATCAAAGAAAAGATTGACTACTCCATTGCTGATCGATTATTGGAAGAAGAAGATATAGTACAACGACAAAATTGAGCGAGTTTGGTCAATTTGCGTCATCTTGGTATCCTAAACTTGGAATGTAATACACCATCAACAATTGATTGTCTAAAATGGAGTTGCCAAACTTGGCAATGTTTAGCTGATGGCGTTTTACACCACACTTGTTCCTGGCAGTAGTCGCCCCTTTGCCAGGAGAAGTTCGGGATCGACGCGCTTTTAGGAGAGTTTCTGGTCTGTCGCTCCCGATTTTAGCGTAGTGGTCCTAAATTTCAAACTAAACAAATGTAAAACGCCAGCTTTTCGGGCGACGGGTGGAGAGCTGAAGATCGCGCTTTGATGTGGTTGACGACGCTGAAAGAGCCGTTTTGTGAGTTTTACAGGGGTGTCTTTGTTAGACTCGAGGCTCAAGCACTCGATAAAGCTGGAGATATACACATGGGTGTGTATGTTACGTTACATAGATCTTGAACACTATCTATATACCAAGACTTTAGCCTCAATCGAGATTAGGATTTATTAGGAGTTTCAAGTCTATCGTATTGTGGCTTTGGCGTCAAGCTACTGCAAACTATAACCGAACTACCGGTGTTGAGTAATTGGAGGCACGTATGCTACTGATGGCCTCCGGACAGTTACTCCTGTCGGATTCTCATCAACCTTGTCACTTCCACTATTCAGCTGTGTTGAGGTTGAGCTACTGCCAGAGTCTTCCAGTCTTTGCTTTTCCTGAACCTGGTCCCCAGGGGTTTCAGCGATGACCTTCCTGGTCTTACCCCAGCCAAAATTATCCATGTTAAAAACCGCAAATACCATGACTGCAATGTTCAGAAATGGTCCGAGAACAACAAAAATGAAAAGACCAAAAAGATACTGAAGTCTTTCCAGCATTGACTGAGGGAGCCAGACAGCCATGATAACGTAGTAGATGAGTGGTACGATCATGATGCCTGCAAAAGCCATGATGATCCACCACGGCTGATGCATAAAAGCAACGATCATGCAGCCGATAGAAGCAATAACAAAGACATTGAGACACCAAGTAAGGGCATTAGAAAAAGCAAGAACTCTTTCCCACCATTGGCAATGTCTTGCTGTTGTCAACAACAAATCATTACTCGTAGCTCCAAGTGTCCAACGGCGTCGCTGAGACAAGAAAACACTCCAAGAATGGGGCACATCAGTGTAGGCTCGAGCTCTCAAAGCCTGCCGAGTTTGTGCTTCTGGAAATGTTGTAAGAAGCTGACAGATGTGATTTCTGTCTTCAGAAGCAGTGGCTCGAATGCGTGTGATCATGCCATCGAGCGGTCTAGGATAGTATCCAAAGAGCTCAATAAGGACCTTGTCACCGCAAGTCATGTCGCAGATTTTCAATAGCTGGCAACATCCCGATAAACACGAGACCTTTTTTGTGGCAATGGATTGATGCAGCCGTCTCAAGCCTTGAGCAATTGTGTATTCGGCATTCTGATAGATTGACCATATATTCCAATTGCCGTCCTTGAAATTGACTGCAACATAGCCGCAAACGCCCACTGTATTTGGGTACTTTGATTCTTTGAGTAGCTCTGATATACAGACCTTGTCAAAAACGGTGTCTGCATCCATGCCAATCAGATGGTCCACATGATTGATCTTGACCTCTTGTGTGAGCCAGTCGCTCATTGAGAGCAGAAAGTGGGAAGAAAATATTGTGATGGGGTTGGTGTTTCTAACGTTGAATTTATACAAAAATGAGCGGACAGCAATGAGGCTGTCGCGTTTCCCCTGATTTTGCTCTTTGACAATGCAGTAAAATGGGACGCCCTTATAGTAACCCCATGAGATCTCGACATCCATGGCTTGACCATCCCAGGCTCTGTAAGCTCGGGTAATCTTTTCGCGATGGAGTTGCTCGACGAAAATATCTTCATTAAGGTACTGGGCCGTTGTTTTCTCCATTCCAGGGCCGCGGACACGGCCGTCACAAATGACCATGATACCCCTCTTGTGGTTGTCAATACCAACTTGATCAACTAGGGAGTCAAGTGATTTGGTACATTCTTCCAGGGTCTCATTATAACAAGGCATAATCATGATGAGATTCTCAAGGTGATTCGGCTCGGTGATTTTCTCGGCAGAGATGAGATTCTTGAGATTGAAGCAGATGATTGAGGCGATCATGATACAGTTGAGAACAAGGGGGAATGAGATGAATGGGATGTAGACATAGTAATAACGTGGCCACCACCAAGACGCAAAAATGAACATAAAGCTGCATAGCGTTAGAATATTACTTTGATGATATAGTAGTTTGGAGGGACTTACTTGACAGCGACCAGAAACCCAGTCATGATGTACTTTTGCCGAGTTACCTTCCTCTGGCCATGCTTCCTCAAGTAGTCATCCAGGTTCTGAGACTCAGAGTCAATCTCGACCTTACGAGCCGGAGGGGCAGTGTCTCTCAGGATTGAGTTGCGAGGTGAGGTTTGAGTGGCAGTCGCAGTGTAGTCAACAGTCTGGACCGAAACATCTTCCACGCTATAAGCCGATCCATTCTCTCGTCGTCGAGCTACTGGTTCAGGTAGCCTTGGACGAGGACGAATGAGGTCCCTCTGATGAGAAGACTCTCCAAGAGAAGGGCTGCTTGGGCTTGGTGGGTGGGTTAGATGAGAAGGGGGAGATGGGTGTCTGGGCAAAAGAAGACTTGTATGAGAGGGAGGAAGTGAACAATGAGGGGCCAGTGCTTTCGTCAGACGACCTTTCATCGTCTTGACTGGTTCTCTCCAGAATCTCTCCCAAAGAAACACCATGGAATTGGCCATCATTGTCCTTGAGAACAAACTTGTTGTTCGACCCCTTAGTGAAGAATGAGGGCAAGGGAGGACAACTCTTCTCCTGTTGAGGTGGGCTTTTCCAGGAGGTGCTCTGTTGCATTTTAGCAAGATTTTAATCAATTATTGAGGTTTGACTTACAGCTCTCTTGGTAGCATCTGCTTCTAAAGCACGTAAAGTCACCATGGTGTCGGTAGTATGAGCAGACAATGGTTCTTGGGACAAATAAAGGAGTAGTTAGAGCAGATAGCAAGGAGCAAACAAGTTCTACATCAAGAGATGAGTTATACTGAGACTTCAGCTTAACATAAGCATCATTGTTCGAATTTTCACCCCTAACAACAAAAATACTCCTTTCTCTTCCACGATCGAGCTCCATGTTGTCCGCCGGGTCTGCCAACTTCTCACCGTCAACACTGACGCTATCACGAGCTATACATCTTCCACTGACGTCGATCATCTCCACGCGTGAATCACAATTTTCCATTCAAAATCGTTCAAAGGAGATTATTCTGTGTTTTGACCCCTATCACCACGTCCAAATGGGGCTTCATCTTACACCGAGATGGTTGTCCGAAGTTCATCGCGATGCTGATCATGACCAAATTAGTAAACCCTCTGCTAAACTTTCGAAACACAGGCTAAATAAAGTAGTTTGTTAATCAGACAAACGTTCCTTACCGGCGAAATTGGTGTTGACTCTGCTGCCACCAACGTCACGCCCTCAGGTGGAGAGCCGTCTTAGTCTCGCGGGCCAAGACGCGAGACTGTCTGCTCCACCGATCGAGAAACCAGTTCGATCGGATTTACAAAGTTTTGCAATGTCCGGCAGTTGAGAGAAACTTTTAACGGTTCTCTATAACCAGGTATTCGGATTATCTGGAATGCGGTAAGTCTTCTAGTTAGGTTCCATATCGAAAAGTGTAAGTTATGAAGCGTGTAAGTGAAGGCTTCCATGAGTAGCCAATAATGGGCATTTTGATACGTTTACTCTTCGTCGTCTTATTCATATCATGGAAGCTAAAATTTATTGCATTGGTAGCTTGTGGCAGTTTGTCTGATCTCGACAGCTTTAACCAAGTCCTGTAGTGCCCACCACTTCCTTTCTAGCACAGCACCCACGGGTTCTTTAGAGACAACCCAACAATTTTTGCCGGATTATCCCGCTGCATGTGAGTCTCCGATTTAACTTTCAGCTCAGGGCGAGTCTTTGACTCGCCTGAACTAGTTAGGCCTCGTCCATATGCCTCCAAAGTTAGGGAAGAGGGTGTGTTGCTCACCGGATAGCGACTCTTGAGCCGTGCCTAGGATATGAAGATCCGCCCTAATGCAGAATATATTTAACTACATTTTGCTCTCCACAAGTTCCCGTTTCTGTTTCTGTTTCCGCACAATGGAGACGTGAATGGGTCCTAACATGAGTCGTGAGTATCGACAATCATGAGCCAAGCGCCATGTGGATTCAATAAAAGGCCAGGAAGCCAACTAAGTCGCAGATTTTCTAATATTAACCAATAGATCACCTGAAATATCTATCAATATTCCTTCGTGAGGCGTCATCATGCTTAGGTTTCTTGTTTTATGAGTGGGGTTTATTGTTAAAGTGTTGGGTAAATGGCAAACAAGTTACCCATATGCTGCACCAGAGCAAACACTTAAGGCTGTATAACTTGCCTTTTTAGGACCTATTAACTAGGCTATTTTAGAATTATGGCGTAGATCTAACATATAGAAAGGCCATGGGATCGTGACTACGGAATTTGCGGTGCTCGGTGTCTCCACGCCTGCTACGCAGAGAAGCTCCGAAAACCAGCAAACATCAATGACATAATGATGGGTCATCCAGTTTATGAGATAGAATATGAGATTTATAATACAAATAGTTAGTTTCTAGAGCCACTGATATTTTGAGTATGGTGGTATTTCGGAGTGTCTCCATTGCTAGTCTCTCGTTCACGACAGACGCCGACCGTAGTGTCTTGGGGCTGTCTGCGATTAAGGGCAAAAGAACGTTTTGGACCTATTAGAGCGCTTTTAAAAATTATCATACTGATATTAATTTAACTTCGCATGATCATGTAGACACATTGGCAGATTCAAGATGCATCAACACCAGATGATTGAACGGTGATGCTAACAGAGGTCAACTAACAAACAGCAAACAAAGTGGAGACAGTCAATTTAACCACACTCCAAAACATGCAGAGAGCTTACAGCCACTGATGCTTCAATATGAGGAAAGCAACTTAAGCACCGTTTTGCAATGCTGCCCAGCTTTCCGGCTCGGGAGGCGTCAGAGTTAATCCAACACAACCTCGTGTTACCCTTGCAGAAGCTGTGCCAAGACCAACAGTTCCTGACTTAGCTTCCGTCGTTTATCTGCTTGGTGAGACACTTTACTATATCGGGAAGATCGACTTCTCGTGGTTCATGATGGGAAAGATCGACATCGACTGGAATGCGGAGCCAGGGGATTGAATCTAAACTGGACCTATTTTGTCAATGCTCGCGATTGGGTCCTTTTAGTTCATATGGATCAGCGACGCGATTAGAAATTCGGTAGAAACGGTAGAAGTAGGTTGTTTCATGAGGGTGATAATCTCACCATGTTAACACCGTCGAGAAAGTCGGTTCGCTTCAGTGTTGTTGCGAGAGAAGTTGAGTGTTCTTCAGAAGCCAGCCATAAGCTAGAGATCTTGAGCAATTGAGCTTGGAATATCGAAGTACAATGTCTGAGAGCATATAACCAGATAATTTTTCACAGAATGTAGGTCAATTGCACTCATTCTTTGACTCATACCTCATTATTCACTGTATTCTCTTTGTCTCTTCAACAGCCATGGCTCAAGTAATGCCCCCAAAGCGAGTGGCTAATCTCCCAGTCTTGGGTGAGAAGAAGAGACTTCCATTGACTCCTCCTGAAGACTCTTCTCCTTGGAAGCCTCTCGATAATAGCTTTTCCTTTTATCCTGACAGTCCTCCCCTGAGCTCTCCATCACCAGATACAGACGCCCTTGATCAGTCACTGTGTCAGTCAATCGAAGTCAGCCAGAATGACGAGCCAGTAATTGCAGTTATTGGCGTTGGCTATGTTGGCACGCATCTTGTCAGCTCATTCTCTTCGAAATATCTAGCCATTGGATTTGATGTCTCTGCTAAGAGAATTAAAGACCTCGGTGTCGAATATCAGGGGTATGAGAATGTACATTTCTCTAGAGAGCTGCGAGACTTGCGTAGAGCCACGTACTTCTTGATCTCAGTCCCAACACTTCTTAGACCTGATAAGATTATCGACTCATCCTATCTTGGCGATGCATTGAAGACCGTGGGTGAGGTCGCTCGCTCTGGGTCAACAGTCGTGATTGAAAGCTCTGTGGCCGTTGGCATGACCCGTCAACTCCTCGGTCCGTTAGCTGCGAACCGCCAATTCTTTGCCGGAATGTCACCTGAGGTAATCCTCTGCTCATTTCTGCTTCTGTGCTCATATGCTAATTGATCATAGCGAGTTGATCCCGGCCGCGTTGAGCCTTCTGTCCAGTCCATCCCGAAGATCATCTCAGGCTTGGATGACATTACCCCGGGCTCCCTCGACGCTATAAACAGAGTTTATTCTACTATTTTCGAGACAGTTGTTCCTGTTTCGAAACCAGAAGTGGCCGAGATGATGAAACTGTATGAGAATTGCCAGAGGATGGTCTGCATCGCCTATGCCAATGAAATGGCAGACGCATGTGTCCCACACAGCATCGATCCATATGAAGTCTGTGAAGCTGCTTCAACCAAACCATTTGGATATATGCCGTATTCCCCTGGTGTTGGCGTAGGAGGTCACTGTATCCCAGTCAACCCCTTCTATCTCCTGTCAAACAGTCATTTCCCTTTACTTGAGTGCGCTACACTGGCGATGCATTCTCGACCATCAAGACTGGCCGAGAGGATGTTCAAGAAATTGAGACAAAGGGTCACGGGAAGAACACCTCGTGTTCTTGTAGTGGGCATAGGCTTCAAGGCTGGCCAGTCACAGATCGACAACTCCCCAGAAGCAGATCTTGTTAAGAGTCTCGCTGTGTCGCACGAGGTTGACGTTTGTTGGGCTGATTCTTTGGTCAAGCAATGTGTACTACCTCAAGTCCGTCGTCTTTTAGATGAAGACTGGCGAAAAGATGTTCTGAGAAAGTTCGATATTATTGTTGTAGCCTCCAGGCAGGCGGGCATGAGCTTTGACATCTTGGATGAGCTTGATGGTGTTGAGATTGAGAGATGGTGTCGATAACTATTATCAGAGAAGACGTAATTCGGTAAACGAAGATACTCATAGATTGTCCCATATCTAAATCATAAAAGAATTTTCTCATTAAAATACACTCCAACACGTTAACACAAGGTTACTACTAATAGCTTGGGTTCAGTGGCAACTGAATTCATATTGCTCGGCAGGCTACGAGGGTAGGCTACCTCTTTCCAGTTCATTTCTTCTCTGATGCACTATGATATCATATTTTCTCTCAGACAAAACAACTATAAATAAAACAGTTTTTCTTTTTCATAATGTTCAGCTATCCTTGAGCTAATCAAACAGACCAGGCCCAATCATCACGACCACAGCCACCTGTGGGTCAATCACTGGGCTGAGTCTCTGTGCAACGTAAAACCATCGATTATTGATACCTAAACTACTGTCTCCTAAAGCCTCTTATTTTCATTCTCTTCTTTTTTTCTTGGTTATTATTTGCGTCAATGCGAAATGTCGAGCCAATACATCAACGCTGTGTACTACCCATCCTGGCGCTGCTACAAAGAGCGTCCTCCTTCATGCCTAGATACTGCGTCAATCAGCCACATATTCTACGCCTTTGTTGGGTAAGCTTCTAAATCACAATTGTTCTTTCAGGCTAACACAAACAGTGTCAATGAGGATGGTACACTTCGAGTGGGTAATCCTAAATGATAACAGAATACTAGTCACTGACTTCATCTGTAGTCCATCGATGACTGGGGTGACAACAATAAAGTAGTTGATGGCGAAAAGGGCTGCCTTGCAGCACTTGCCAAATTGAAAAGCCAGCACCCGCATATAAAGACACTCGTCTCGATTGGTGGTGGCTCTAGCAGTAAGGAATTTCCTGCGCTTGCTGCGAACCGAGGAGCGAGACAAACTTTTGCTCGTCAGATTAAGGAGTTTTGTGACGTTCATCACTTCGATGGAGTTGACAGTATGTGGATAGCCAGTGCGAGCACAATGCAGAGTTAACTTTAAACAGTTGACTGGGAGCACCCTCAGACCCCAGAAGCTGGAAAGCATTATGTCCTGTACCTCCAGGCCATCCGAGAGGCCATGCCGGCTCCCAAGTACCTGTTGACAAGCGCTCTTCCTACGGGTGAGTACTGCCTCAAGCATCTCAACCTGGCAGTTGTAGCCCAATTACTCGACTTCCTCAATCTCATGGGCTACGATTTCACAGGTGGTTGGACCGATGTGTGTGGCCACCATGCGCAACTTCTGCCTCCAAGCAACAACCTTAACGAGGTGTATCCCACCCTTCGCAAGTCGTGCCAGCGTGGAGTGGACTACCTCACCTCCCAGGGCTTCCCCAGCCGCAAGATCATCCTCGGTATTCCGGTATATGCCAGGTATTTTGGACAGGCACGTGGGCCAGGACATCCTTTCAAGGGCTCGGGCGAAATTGATTACTGTGACTTGCCGGATGAATGGGTAGCGGGCGCTGAGATCGACGAATCCATTGCAGCGGCATCCTTTGTCGATACTCAGGGAGACAAAGGATTTGTCTCCTTTGATGTTCCTAGCACGGTTTGCGTTAAGGCGAGGTATGCCAAGGCAATGGGTCTGGGTGGATTGTTCTACTGGACTGGTGCTGGCGATCGGGCAGGCCATGAGAGCTTGGTCGCTGCAGGATGGAAAACACTTCATTCCAAGTAGCCATTCAAGTATGGCATAGACCCATAACTTACACAAGATACTTCACGGGAGACTGTTTCAGGGTTCAAGGGCTGAGTTTGGTCTAACACTTGTTAGTTTTATTGTTCAGTTTTATCTAACGTACCAAAGAAGACTGTTTTGGAGATGAAGTTCCTGCCTTCGTCCGCCAGCCATTTGCACTACCAAAGACATAACCCACTTGGGCTGTGCCATTTTGTCGTTCAAAATGGACATACCTGTGAAAGAAGCAATCGATTTGGTGGTAAGATATGCCGCCCAAATAAGAAAAATCTGTCATGTAAAAATCAGCAAGATCATCTCCGTTATGGACTTACCTTGTCAACCATATCATTCAAAAGCATCGGGGTTGATAAATTGGTCCCATAATGCGTCCATTATCTCCTGGTCCACCACCTCCGCGTCCGCCGCTTTAGCTTGTTCCTCCTGCGCGGCCAGACGGTTTCGTTCTTCCTGTGCACGGCGATCCTCATGAATGGCATTATACAGCGCGTTAAATTGCGGTTGGTGAGGAATTCCAGATGACAGAAGAGAGCTGATTTGTGGATCGAACAAATCCTCTGGATCTAACATCACATCTGCTGGATGAATGTGGGCTCCGGGGGCATCGGAGGCAGACGCTTGAGGTTGCTGCTGAAGCTGTTGGCGCGATACCGCCTGATCAGACTGTACTGGCTCGGGGAGAGGGAGGTTCTGCCCTTGCGGCATGGCCTGAGATTGGGGAGCGTGCTGAGCCAGCTGAGGTGCTATTTGCTGTGGCTCCGCCTGGAAAGCTTGCTGTTGAGGGAAAGCAGACATTTCCTGCTGGCCTAGACGAATATTCATGTTTAGAGAAGCACTTTGGTGTGGTGGGACCATCTGGCGAGAGCAAGCAGTTCGGCGGGAAGATGGAGATAGATGAGAAGATGGAGCACTGTTTCGTCTGTGTGATCCTGAGGCTACTGTCGCCGCAGAAGTGGCCGGTGTATCCTCATGGCTTCCGAGCTCGGCAGGACTGTCATTATGGCTTTGCTTCTTAGGCCGACGTACTTCATTGGAAGCCGTAGGCGAGTCCAACCCATCCTCATCATCAGCTGCAGGCTTTTGTAAAGTGCGGCGACGTCTAGGCCCAGGAGTCGGGCGAGTTGCTTCTTCTCCTACAATATAGTTTTGTAGGAGAAAATGGTCCTGGTTGAGTTGACCCCGGGTCGAGCGACTGGAGCGACGAAGACCCTGCTGATCGCTGGCGGGAGTGTTGAGGGTATTGGGAGAAGAATCGGCCATTTTGACGATTGTTTTTGGGTGTTGATTTATTCGATTGGATGATGTCGAGTGAGCAGTCGATGATGAAAAGTGCTTTGATGGCTTCTAAAGGCTGTTTAAATATTCCATGATGCCGTCTGTCACTGGACTCAGAATTTACTGTTCTTCATTCCTTTGGTAACGCATTGTGATTCATTTCAGGAGGTGTTCAGCATCGTGAAGCTATGTTCTTCACAAAGCAAGCGTCAAATCCAACAATGGGATTAACTGAACAGACACTTCTCCGAGGTTGTTCCTCTGCATCTTGAAGAAACAATGCGCCTGCACTGTAAAAATGATCAAAAATGGGGGGGTGAACAACAAGCTAAGCTGCGATATCAAGATCAGTAATCTGTGAACAAGATGCATGGAGGTTCCGGTCGTTGTCTGATGAAATGAACAACGTTGGTCACATAGGCCTTTTTTTTTCTTCTCTCTTTCTAGAATCGAAGAGTGTTGACGCGTAGATATCGAAGGCAATTATCGTGGCTTCTCGTTGACGGTGTTTCACTTGGATGAAAGGAGGCAAGATTTTCATGCATCAAGCTTGATTTTTGGACAACCCATGTTGGACCCTTCTCGGCCGCTCTAAAATATGCTCCTGGAGGAAAATCCTCCTGTATATCAGCCTCATTTAGGGCAAGTAATTACTAAAGGATAACTTGATAAAACGTTTCTTAGATTCTATATCACTGTACGTCCAGAATAGGTTTTTTCATGATTATCCGGACTCTTTTTGTCATGAAATCAAGTAATAAAGAGGGCGATTATTATCGTTTAGATCAGGTGTGGCGTGACCTTAACACCGCCACTATGCCTACGTCACTTAGCGCAAGAACATGTCACTGAGGAATCGTAGATCGAATTACAGTGAGGCCTCTCCAATGGTCCCTGCCAAGGCAGCTATTGGATTAGGCTTGCTATGCCAACAAGATCTCGTATAAAGCTGATCTGCGGCCCCCCAATACTTTAATTTCTTCGCAAACAAGCTTCTTTCAACGACATCTCGTCAACTTTTAAGACAAAGGTGAATAGATCACTTTCTCTTAAAGTCAACTATACCTGAGCTAATAGTATCTATCTAGACAAACTATACTCTCAATCTCACACAACAAACAACAAACAGCATCATGGGTCTTTTCTGGTCAAAGGGAATCGGTGGTCGCCATTTCGGCACCAGTGTTCATGTTGACAAGAATGGCGTCCGACGTGGTCCTTGGCGATTCTCTCTCGGAAAGTTTAGCTGCTTCCGTCATTAAGTATCGGTTGGCTTGGCTGCACCTAAACAATAATCTTCTGATGGAACAACACACATGTTGACGGCGCTGGAACGATGACACGACAATAATGGATTCTTGGGAGTTTCGGATAGTTGAGGGACAAATATTAGATTATTCCTCCTCATACAAACTTGACATTTACAAAATTGCCCTCGCTGTAATGGCGACGTAATTTCCTGGTGTTTTGATGATGAGATACAGGGTAAGTCTAGTGGGGTGGCTGGATCCACATCCTGCTCAGACTTGTCATGATTGCTCTACTGAGCGTGAACGCGTGCCTGCCGTAAACTTCACAACTGACTTCAACCATGGCAAACCAATTTTTAAGGGTCGTTTGAACAATTTGAAGCGTTATGGCGCTGATAAATTTTACCCTCAGTGAGGAAGGTGTTTCAGCCTTTCGCGATGCCCTCATCTGTTTGAACAAGTTCAGTGACGACGTTTCACTCGAGGCACGCAAGGATTCAGTATGTTCACTTTGAATCCAAAGCTTTACTTAAGCCTGCTGCTAACACATCCCTCTAGTTTGTTCTCACCACCCTTAATACCTCAAAATCTGCCTACGCAAGCGTCAGATTTGCTACGACCAAGTTCTTCTCCCGGTACCAGTACCAAGGGAGTCGCCAATTCCGTGACCGTTTTTACTGCACGCTCTATATTCGAGTAGGTTCACTCACCCGAACCTCGTGGACACTGCTAATGTAATAAAGGCTCTGATATCTTTATTTCGAAGTCGTACGGCGCCTGACTCGCAAAGAGATGCAGAGAAGCAAACACTCATTGACAGATGTGATGTTGCAATCGAAGACGGGGAAGGAGTTCAAAGTCGATTCATCGCACGTCTTATCTTTCGAAATGGATTAACATCAACGCACCGTCTCCCGTTTGAGGTTTCTGTTCCTGTACACGCCAAGTTCAACAAACAAGATGCTCCCCACCACTGGACAATCTCTTCACGCACATTACGGCAGCTGATGGATCATTTTGGCCCTGGAATCGAGTTCCTCGATATAAATACTGATGGAGATCATGTCAATTTCACTTGTTTTAGTGAGAAAACTGTGAGCGAGGATGGTGCGTACCTCCCGACAAGATGCTTGCTTATAAGCTGACACTGAACAGCGGTCTTGAAAAAGCCACTCCAAACATCAATCGCTGTCGAAGCAGATGAATTCGATGACATTGATGTGGAAGACAAACTTCACATTGTTATATCCGTCAAAGACTTCCGCGCCATCATCCAACATGCTGGCATCACAGGGAGCGATGTGTCGGCTCGCTACTCAATTCCTACGCAACCCATCCAGCTCTCGTATACCGGCGACGCAATGTCATGCGAATTCCTCGTCATGACAGTTGGTGAGCGCGGGACTAATACTGGTCAGAGGACCAAGAAAGGGCGCAAGAATACACCACAGAATACCGGGCCGCGTCTTGAAGCCACGTCACACCGGCCGAGTATGGCTCCCCCTGAGTCACAACCAGCACCAGCGCCAGCTCCCCCTCCTCCGTCATTACCTCAGCATAACCCAACACCACAGATGAGCGCTGCTAGAGCCAGTGCTTCGCGCGTAGGAGTATTCGACCTTCGGCCTTCACAGAAACCGGCACCACCTGCGACTAACAGATCCGAGAGTCTGTTCGTTGAGGATGAGGGTTGGGAACCTATAAACTACGAAGATGAAGAGGTTGCGGAGGACAATGCTAAACTGGGATGGGATCATAGCATCGATCCTGTAAGTTGAGCGAGCCCTTCTCTTGACCGCGTACTGACTACAGTAGAATGCTTCTGGTATGGATATGAGCCGTTTCGTAGAGAACCTTGCTGCAGCTGAGCCTGAGACCGAAAATCCCCATCCACCGCCAACGGATGCTGAATCAACATATATTGAACCAACACAAAAACTGACAGATGTCGAGAGTCTAGCCCTGTTCCCGGACTAAGGAGGGGAAATGAACTGAGAATGAAGATAGTGAATCTGGACGAGCCGGCTCATTCGGCTGTAATAAAGACCCAACTGGTGGCACAGCCTGCCCCGACTCCTCCAATTTTGGACCCCGGAGGAATGAATTTGGACGAAGCAATGACATTCCACCGCCCTTTGACATCGTTATTCTCAACTTGAGGCCCACAGTTGCCATGTTCACCCCATCCCCATGAGAGAACATCGCCTGCAGTTGAGAGAGCAACGACATGTTCACTGCCTACAGCAATCTTGCTCAGCTCTGGTAGATTTGGTGGAGGTAGTTGTCCGTGGTCGTCTCGTCCCCAGGCTTGTAGAGAACCGTCCTTTGCCAATACATAAACGTTTCCCCAGCTTGATCCCACGTCCTTCCACTCAGGACATGTCTCGGGTGCACTTGATTGAATTTTCCATTTATCTGAACCTAGAACCTTGATGTTTCCACTTTGTGGGTCGCCGAATAGGCATGTGAATTCTCTGCCACAGACAGCTCGTGTAATTTTGAAGTTGACGCCCTCGATCTTTCTGGGAGCATGAAGGACTTGGCCCGGTTCACCAGCTTGGGATTTTCTTGCATTGCCCCAACCGTAGGCATCACCATTATCGAGAACTGCGACGACATGCCCCATACACGCAGCCAGGTCAACAACTTCTGCTCCTGAAGGTGGGAAATCTGGAATTTGTGTTGCTGATGGTGTTCGGATGATGAGTTCTCCCAGACCTAGTTCGCCTTTCATACCCGCACCGAGGCTAAAAACTCGAGTTTTCTTTCCGTCTGCATCTTTAGTCACAATGATAGAAGCCTCCCATGTTGCTGCGATCAAGGCAATCTCGCCAACCGGAGACTCTCCACTCTTGGTAAGCTGAGTCTGTCGAAATACAGCAGCATCAGGAGCAGTGTTCAACCCGCATGCACCAGGTGCGGGATCACCACTCCAGTAAAGTTGACCAGTTTTCGTGAGGAGCAATGTATGGTTCCCGCCTGCTGCAACTTGTGTAATGGGGGAGGTTGGAGGGTCAGGGTGGAAAAGGACCTGCTTCGGCACTGAGACGTCTTCTTTATGGCCAATACCCAATTGACCAGAGCCATTAGAGCCTAACGCAAATACAACCTCCATGTTATAAAAAGAAGCGAAATTATGAATAGAAACCCGTACAGGCCATCAGCTCCTCTCCAGGTTCTCCGTTCTTCTCTTGACGCTGCAGTGGATAGCTTCATAGATCCACCTATCGCTATAACGCGAAATCTTGCTAGCTTACGTAACACCTTCCAAATCTCCACCATAAAGAAGGTCGCGAACTTTTTTTTTTTGCTCTGACTTTTTTCTTCACTCTCAAACACACTCTTTTGAGCCTTTCCCACCAAGCTCCAACAAAGCACATTCGCTTGAGAGGATGTGATTCGTGTTTCCTGCTCTTGCTATCATCGCGCAGCAGATAATATGGCTTCACAATCGCAACCCGTCCCTGAAGGGATGGAGAATTTCGTCGTCGGACTGATTGGTATGGGCGACATGGGCAAAATGTATGCCGAAAGGCTGTCTGCCGCTGGCTGGAGGTAAGTCACGAATCGACATCGGATTCGCTCTTCCAGCACCAGCTTCCTTTCTCCAATGGTAAGCAACTCTTCCTCTTCAATACCCCTTCCCCTCTATCATGATGACTAGAGCGCATTTGGCTCGAGCATTGTTCAGGGACGCCTGGTGTCCGTTATGGCCATCAGAATCGGACCTGTGCTCTCAATGATGTAAACGCTTGCTACCTTAATTATCAACTGTCTGAATTTTCACCCCTCAACCTCATTTTGTTAGCACATTCTATCTTGACACGAAGCTAACAACTACAAGAACAGATCCTTTCTACTCGTGAATGCAAATCCCCGAACCGGATGCCGAGTGGCTAACGGCGGATCAACTTTAGAATCTTGGCCTGCGACAGAGAAGAGAACCAGGAGAGGCTTCAGAAAGAATATGCTGGAAATGTATGGCTTAATGAATCCTACCTGCTCTGCCTCGCTCCAGTCGCTGAAGATATCGAATAGAAAAATATAGAAATCTGTCGAAATGGCCACTATGTCTCCCGCGCAAGCGACTACATCATCTATAGCGTCGAGGCCGCTGTCATTGACCGTGTAATTGCTCAGTATGGACCATGTACGCGCCCACTCTGTATCCCTAGTGAATGTTTCCCTCGAGTGTCATTTCTCGAGGTTATATAGTAGCCATGCAGACACTGACTGCTGTGCCTAGCTACCAAGCTTGGTGCGATTGTCGGAGGTCAAACCTCTTGCAAGTCTCCCGAGATCGCTGCCTTTGAGGCTCATCTCCCCGCCGATGTCGATATCATCTCGTGCCATTCGCTCCATGGCCCCAACGTTGATCCGTATAACCAGCCCCTTGTGCTCATCCAACACCGCGCCCCAGACTCGGCCCTTCACAAGGTTGAGACTGTCCTCAGCTGTCTCCGTTCAAAGTTCGTCCATCTCTCAGCCCTTGAGCACGACCGTATCACCGCCGATACTCAAGCTGTTACCCATGCAGCCTTCTTATCCATGGGCAAGGCGTGGCACGCTAACAAGCAATTTCCTTGGGAACTGAGCCGATATGTTGGCGGCATTGAAAATGTCAAAGTCAATCTGATGTTGCGTATCTACAGCCAAAAGTGGCACGTGTATGCTGGTCTTGCAATTCTCAATCCTGAAGCGAGGGAACAAATTTCACAGTATGCACGAAGCGTCACCGATCTGTACAAACTCATGCTTGAAGGCAACCGTGAGGGCTTCAGAGAGCGGGTCTACCGTGCACGCGATAAGGTATTTGGCCCATCCACATCCTGGGATACACGTCCCTTGCTTGAGCCATCGATTCTATCATCTTTCTCGCTCGGCACGCCTACTGATGAGCCTCGACCCAATAATCATCTCTCGATCCTTGCCATGGTCGACTGCTGGGCGGCGCTCAACATCGTGCCCTATGATCACATGCTATGCAGTACTCCCCTCTTCCGCTTGCGTCTTGGTGTCACTGAATACCTGTTTCGGAACGGAGATGTCCTCGATGCAGCCATTGAGACTGCAATTGAGGATAAGACGTACCGCAGCGATGATCTCGAGTTCACTTTTGCAGCACGTGCCTGGGCCGAGTGTGTTAACCTGGGACATTTCGAGACGTGGGAGAAGAGATTCGTGAGTACTCAGGAGTTCTTTGAACCGCGATTTGAGGAGGCCAAGGTGGTAGGTAATCAAATGATGAAGAAGATATTGGAGAATTCCAAGGATAATTAGAAGAGATGGGCCAACCATAGGTTAAGAAAAGACTTATACTCGCACAGAAGCAAATGTTCCAAGACTCTAGACAAAGCCTGACTCGACCAAGCATCAATCAGTCCGACAACCTCTTTTCTTATACGCCGTAAAACTCCAAACCCGCTTTAAGTGCATCGCCAAGTCTCGTGACCTCGTTCTTTCCCACGCACACAATTCTTTCCGTCACCAATCTTACACTTGAGTCACCACATCGGGAACTCTAGCCTCAATGCTCTCCTCTGTCATAGCAACACCATGGTCAGCTCTCAGTCCATTGGACGACGACTCTCCTATGTTGCCTTCGTTCTCGGTTCCCCGAGAGTTGACATTAGATGCATCATCGACAGAGGAAATGGATGTTGAAGTAACATTTCCAGCATTACCAAAAAGGCGCCATGAATATCCCTCGAGAGGAGGAATGTTAGATGTACTAAACAATAGTTGGTCAGCCAAACGGCGACGTGCGGATCTCGAACCAGGAGTAGTAGGACTGCGCCGTCTTAGTTAATAAGGACGGCTCGGAATCACCACTTTTAAAACTTACCGCGGAATCCGTGTGGCGCGCGCTCTCTGTCGTGGGTGTTGCCCTTGACTTTGATCTTCTTCATGCTCGTTAGGTGTTTGGAAAGCAGCCAGCCATGGCCAAGGGTTTCCCAGTTGATCAGGCGTCGTGGCAATATTCTCCGTATCACCTCGAGCGGCTTCGGCTAGTGTGTTTTCCTGTTCGCGCATACGTTGCCTTGCGGCAGCAACATTCTTAACAGTAGGCAATTGTCGTGCTGATCTGAGTCCAGAAACTGTACCCCTAATCCTGTTTCGAATAGGTTGATTCTGGTTGTGGCTCATGATCATACGGGTAATCTGCTCGTCAAGCAACTCCATCATTCGGCGATTGCCGATCTGAGGCTGAATGCATTGATCAGTAATCTACCATCCAAGTCCGATAAACCTGAACTTACTCTTGGTTGGTGCTCGTTAATACGTCTAACAACGTCTTTGTTAATGACTGGTCGTCCGCCTAAAGATTCAAATCCAAAACCGGCAGCAGCCGTGGGAGTAATCTCTCCGTCGGCAACTGCATTGAGGCTCAAAAATGCCCGATCAACACACACAGGGCGGCATCTTTGGCAGATCTTGTACTGGCAAACGGCCTCTTCATTGCTCGTCCGTTGTCCATCGTTGTTGAAAGAAGACTCGAAGCCTAGGGGTGGGGGAATGTTGCTAAATAGCGTTGAGCTTCTTGTTTGCATTTCCTCCTTTGCAATAACATCCTTTAACTACGATATCATGTAAGCTTATTTCCTCAGATTCAAAGATCTAATCCTATTTTACCTCTTCTCGCTGTCTTAGAATAACCGCGATTTGATCTGGTCGGTACGAGACCATCTGTTTGGGAGTGAGTTCTTGTAAGAAGCTGAGTTTGTCCCGTCGAGCTTCTGCGCTGCCTTTTCGGACAACCATGTTCTTGCGAAAATTAAAGTCCAAATAGTCCATGCAGGACTGCTCGTAAATTAGTTACTAATCTGTGCTGGGTGTTGCTATCCAGCGGGCAGCCTCTTACCAGTTTCTCCTCGATCAACTTTTCATGGTCCTGTGTACATTGATAGAGCCATCCAAACTGACCAGGCTCATGGCAAGAGGAACAAATTGAATCCGAGTCGTAAACTCGGGTCATGGTGAGATGCGTGCATGTTGGTTTGTAGGGTTGCTGCATTCGCCGTTGTGGTAGCAATGCCATTGTGAAGGAGGAAAGGCTGAAATCGGCGGTAATGCTCTGAGGATGCATTCAATCAAGCACTTTAGCACATTGAGGACGAAAGGGCTCAAGTCAAAACGCCAGTGTCAAGTTGTAGGAGACTGGTTGAGTATAAGCGATGCCGTGTATAAATTTGCTTCATGATATTGGAAAGGTTAACAAGGAAGGGAACGAGACAAGCCCAGGAGAAAAGTCTGAGGCAGTGTAATATCTTTTAAACCCCATGCTGAAGAAGTTGGACTCCTCGTCATGGCCAGTTACCATGAGTGTGGGCAAGTGCGAGGCAAGTGACAGCTGCCTGCCACCCGTCTAGGTAACACCACCAGAGCAACCTAATTCTTCATCCGCAAGAAGGAGTGCCCAAACAAAGATCTCAATATTCATTTTCCAAGGGCATTGTTGAAATGCCATGTGCTCTCTTTGAAGGTACAGGCACAGTTTGGTATTGTTTGAAAAACATTATGTCATCCCGTAGCTGGTGTTTAAAGTGACTTGATTCAACTTCAGACTATGAGGTTTAGCATCTTTTTAACAGATTCTCCCCTCATAGTATTTTAACTTTATGAAAGATGTAATGTAAAGCGTTAAGCGGCCTGTTTTAAGACCAAGAATGTCCTGCAAGCATTCATCCATGATGTCGATTATATCCAATAGCCGGTGGGAATACCTACACAGCTGTCAAGCCTCACTGGTTGTCACAACAAGACCTGAGACTTGTACAGGGAGCGATACCATGATAAATATTCACCGTAGGAAAGTCACGGTCAAAACTTCGGGTGCAATAAGGTAGGGAAAGCATATGGGGCCCTAAGAAGGAGTCTTGTTTATTTTCATGCTCTCATCCACAATCCACAGTGTGTTCACCCAGGCCTCCATCAGGCCCTCATCAGTTTGAAGTCGATCTAGACAGATATTTCATGTCACTTCCGACTCAAAGGGAGTTTGCCACTCAAGCGGTTGATGCCAGATATCATTGTCGTTCAACGGCGCGTTTTTATTCTCTAGCATGCATAGAGCTATGTGCCAGAACCGCAAGTAACGCAAACCCCTTTCCGATGCATAACCGTAAAGCAGCCCAAAAACCGATCCATTTCCTTTTAAACCTCGGTGGTAACCTTCGCCTTGGGGTTGGTGACCTTGACACCCAGTTGCTTGGCGCGGGCAATGATGTCAACTCGCTTCCTCGACGAGACGTTGTGGGCAATCCTGCAAATGTGATTAGCTATAGTTGGTCGAATGAGAGTAGAAGAGCGTACTCGGCAGCGTGGGTTCGGTTGTGCATGAGGAGGAGCTCGACGTCGTTGACGTTGCTGACGAGGAAAGCCTTGTGGCCGGAGGGCATCATGTAGCGGGTCTTCTTGTTGGAGCCATAGCCGATCTGAAATCACCAAGTATTAGTACCAAGTTGCACGTCCCGCCTAGCAGAAAGTTGAGGTTTCTGATAAGGCCTCGCAAAGGTTCGACATACAGAGGGCATGGCAATGGTGCCGCGGAATCGACGTCGGACACGGCTGTCGATACCCTTAGGCTTGCGCCAGCTGGGGTCGACACACTTGAAGCGGTCACTCTGGTGACGCTCGAAGCGCTTCGTGCCTGCACACACAAGTCAGCATTTTGACTCCCATTGTTTCTTCTTCGTTCGCTCGTGTTCTCGCAAAGGGAATTCGATTCACGTACGCTTCTTGACGATCTTGACGTGCTTAGCGGCAACCATTCTGTAATATGTCAATAGAACGTCTTGGTTGATGATGGATGTGGTTTGCTGACCTGACGACTGCACAGGGGACGGTTAGTAGAACGTTGAACTTCGGCTGTGAGTTGTTAGACGCACGAAAATTTGTCAAGGTAGGCAGGTCCAATTCACAATGCTCGTAGTGTCCACGTGCAGTGCCCTAACGAGGGTCTAAGAAGTTGGAGAAAAGTGAGTTCGCTGTGAAAAAAGAGCGTGCAGATCTCACTTTGAAAAACACGAAGCTTGTGGGAGTAATTTTGTCTGAGGAGCCCTTAGCGACCAAGTTATTGGTAATTTTGTGGGGTGGGTCCCAACTCACACTTTTGCAAATTCTTAGTGGGCAAAAACTGAGTGGTCCTACTCGGCGCTAGCGCTTCCACCAAGAGACAGAATCTGAACTCCCACCAAAGATCACCACGATTTCAACCTCCGCCCGCTGCCCAAGGACAACACCAAACATCAGCAACCATGTCTACTCAATCCGTGCAGTGCTTTGGGAAGAAAAAGAACGCGACCGCCGTCGCTCACTGCAAGGTTTGTGATATCTCTATGTATATAAAGAGAGAAATGAGCCAGAGACTAACATATCTTGAAATTTCCAGGCTGGTCGTGGTCTCATCAAGGTCAACGGACGCCCTCTGCAGCTCGTCCAGCCCGAGATCTTGCGCTTCAAGGTACGATTACAGAATTCCTCTCGCCGTTTACGAAAGCACGCTGTTCAAATTTCGAATTCGATATGACGATGCTCCCCGATGGTGTTATGTCGTGTATGGAATCAAATGCTGACACCCACCTGCTAGGTCTACGAGCCTCTCCTTGTTGTTGGCCTTGACAAGTTCGCCAACGTGGACATTCGGTATGTAATATCATTGTTGTTCAAACTTCTGATATGCAATCCAGCATGGGAAGTGGCCATGTACGGAGGTATATGTAGCTAACATACATTTGTAGCGTCAGAGTTGCAGGCGGTGGCCATGTTTCCCAAGTCTACGCCGTTCGACAAGCTATCGCCAAGTCCCTGATCGCCTACTACCAGAAGTTCGTCGATGAGCACTCCAAGAACCTCCTCAAGCAGGCTCTTGTCCAGTTCGACCGAACCCTCCTCGTTGCCGACAACCGCCGCTGCGAGCCCAAGAAGTTCGGTGGTCCCGGTGCCCGTGCCCGCTTCCAGAAGTCTTACCGTTAAACGGTTCAGGATGTTTGTCGGAATGGGGCAAAAAAGCGTCGAGCCGGAGCGTTGGTGCAGTGGAGGATACTATGGGCAGTGCGAAAAAGGGACTGGAGTCACAATTTCCCTGGTTTGGGAATGGGTTTCCCATTGGCATTTGCATGGTCTTGCTTTTGGCGGATTGTAAAGGATCTGACAGGCAAATGAAATCTTCAAAGTTAACGACGCGGCCCACGCTGCTACGCACTGTGATGTTAATGAATTGTCTCTTCGCTGGACTCGCTCCGATACTCAGTTTCCATCTTTCGTACGTGACGACACGTGTTTTTCAATTTTGACGAGGTCATGCGAAATGAACGTCATTGGGCTTCTGTTTCTATCGAGTCAATGCCATTTGGCACAGGAAATGCGATACGCAAGCCCTGGCACGTCGACTTCAGCATCACCAACCAATTGGACTGCTCACCGAGCTACAAGACCACTACCTTCTTTCGTGCTATCATATCCGACTTTGATCTGTCCAATAGAGAAGTCAATTGCTTATTACTATGTTGCTGTTATGAAAGAAAGAAAAAAGAAAAAGAAAAAACCCAACTCCCAACTCCAGCTTTGCAAACCCAATCGTTTCACCACTCCAACTGCATTCCGATGCTGAGCTACTCCTTACACGCAAGGTAACACATTATGCTCTGGCTGCTCCTTCGTGTCTGTCTGAACTCTTTTACTGTTACTGCCCCCGCTAATTTCCCCTAATGTTTGGAAGCGCGAAGCATCCCCGTGAAATAGCATATCTAGTCGTTCCACGAGACAAGATCGCGTTGTCGTCCTGACTCATCCAGGTCAACAATCTCTGGTGCCCACTCCCCACGCTCATCTTCGGCTGCCAAGTCAGCAACCTCCAGCTCTATTTCCTCGCCATCTTCCATCATGACCTTGCCTCGACGTAGGTAGTCCCCACGTAGATCCCAATCCAGTGTCTCAGCCACGACAGCCTCAAGCCCAGCAAAAGCTGTAGCAACAGCCAATTGCTCAGATGAGGCATTGTTTCCTAAGCCTTGCAGAAGTTCATCCAGGCGACGTTTGTAGACAGTGAGTGAAAGTCGAAGATCCTTGGTCTGTGACTCTGCAGTATCGAGAATCGAACCCTCGAGCCAGGAGGCACTGTATGTCAATTGTGCCGTCAAGGTACGAATGAATGCGGCAGCCAGAGATGGTCGACTGAGAGGCAGGAGATGAGCACGGAGGAAAATCTTTAGCAGCATATGCCACCATTGCTGTATACATGAATCGTTGCCAAGGTGAACGCCTACAACGAAAGAGAACTGGAACTCGCCAATAACGTCATCAGGGCTGAGATTGCTATCAGGTGCTTCAACCTGTGACAGGATATAAGGAGTTGAATCCGTGGCTCTCAGAGTTCGGTCAGCTCCAGTGTTGTCTGTTGAGTACGTTTTGGTTCGCTGGCTGAAGGCAAAGTTGAGCTCACGAGCCTTGAGCATGGGATTTGAGATTGAGTTGTCAAGTTCCATTTCGCCAGCCATGAGTATCGAACCCTTCACGCGGTCCCCGGTATGTACCGTCCAGTTATCGTAATTTTGTCCTGTCACTCGATTGAGGAGGCTCTCCGTGACCTTGCCAGTCAACTGCTCCCACATGTTGAGATTTTTGTCTGAAGTAGCCCGAGTAAGCTCGCCATTTCCGGCGTTTACTGCACTTGGATCTTGATAAGGGACGAGTTTTGAGTGAATGGTGTCGAGGTTATCAGCTTGGATGCGTGCTTCGGCACGTGCAGAGTCGCCCAGAACCTCGTTGAACCGATCCCATTGCATCACATGAACAGTGTCGTTACCATTTGTGGCGATCCAGAAACCACAACGAGCTGAAAGGCCCCCAGGATGAGCGACCCAGAAGAAGTGAGCACCTGGTGGTATATCCCTGACGCCGCCAAAGTGCTTGGCTGTGAATGATATGGAGTCGTACCCAACTGTGAAGACTTCGGGTAAATCCAAGATGAGAACCACGTCGCCGCCTCCCATACTATGTGTTAGTGTTTCCCAACTTGGGCTGTGGAAGGAGTTTGAAGAACCATGTTGAGAGGGTTTGGCTACAGCATTCCCACTGTGGCCTGAGGGAGGATCCAAAGGCGGAGGGCCATCGTCATCTTCTTCCTCATGAGGCGTCTCGTTGACCTGATGAACATGAAGCGTTCCCAGAGGATGTGTACCTAGTACTGAGACGGACTTTGCGGAACCGCCGCCAAAAGATGCACTGGAGTTCGATTTCGTCAGACCCTTGGGTCGAGACGGAATAGGCGGGAGATCTCCCTCCATTTTGATAAAGGGGCACTTGCTGGCGCCAGTAACGGAAATTGATGAACGTCTATATCCAAATAGTATTGTTTCAATCTACGGTTTGGGTCTTCTGGGTCGATGAGTATTGGTACGAGATACTATAGGATGTAGTGCTGAGGTTGATATCGTTATACGCCGCAAAGCATTGGAGGATGGCGGGGTAGCAAAAAAAAACAAAAAAACAGGCAGGCTATGGTAGAAACTTTGTACGTGACACAAGTCCAATGATACCTTTAGGTATTTTACCTAAACTTAGGAGAACTTTAGGGTGCCTTTCTAAGTTGAATAAAGATTTGAGTCTCCTTATTTGACGGCTTCTTGTGACTTTGGCATAACATTTCTCTTCGTATCCAGGGCTTTCTTTGACCGCGTGGCACGGCCAATGCACCAGCACGTCATCAGCGAAAGGCACGAAGGAGTCCTGAATGACGTTCTGAGACAATAAGATCAAGGAAATTAATATTAAACAGAGCCGGTTCAATTATCAGATAACACAGCTTTCGGTGAAATTCACTAGCGAGACACTTCATAAACTTTACTGTATTGTGGTGTCTGATCACCCGACTTCCTGATCCGACTTTTTTCGTCAACACCATGGGCATCCATTCGACCAAACAAAAAAAAGAAGTCATTTACCTATAGGGACCAGTATTTAATATTAGGTTAATACAGTATTACCTCTTCATGAGCAAGATACATGCAAATCTTTGGAGCAACTCTATCTTATGTGAATCATGTGAGCAATATGCCACCTCCTCAAGTCTTGAAGTCATGGATAACTCAAACTTCAGCAAGGCCATGAGAACGAGGAGAAATACATACATTCGGTTGCAAATCGGTAAACAACTGAACTGAGTTGCTGCAGCTTCTGAGCAAAAGCACAATTAGATTTCTGGCTGTCTCGTGTTCGTCCCGAGCCGCATCTCCACAAAGCCTTCAATTTGATGGTTAACGGTTATTTGAGCTACTACTGGACCCTACTGGCTGCATACTGTGAATTACTAAATTGGCGGACGATTTGACGTTTCAACTGGAATTTTTATTGGTGGCCAATTCTCTATATCCGACGTTACCTATGCCCAAGGACAGTCTTGTCCAGCCGCTGAACCCAGCAGTCTAGAATAGTCCAGGCTTTGTATATGAAACACAGCATATGCTACGGTATATATATGATCATATAGCTGCCAAGAACTATAGCTTTATCTGTCATCCCAAAACTGGATAGTTTGTTCCTCCACTGCACGCCCTGTTTCGACATCGCATCCTTTCCTATGCTCCCTCCCTGTAACTGTACCACATATTAACCACAACGAGGTAGAGCCCTGTTATGGATCTATGCTAAAGCCAACACTGCCACTATCATGGATCCCGTAAGTGCCGGTCAAGGATGCTTTGCGCGCGTCCCTGTGCGGCGTAAGTTTACCACCATGCAGAGCTTGTGCACAAACCCTGGCACAAGCTCGGGATGCCCGATAATCACATCGTTGGGCTTTGGCTACTGAGAGGACAAGCTTGGCAATGACATGAAGGATTGTGAATACATGTATAGTCATTTGTTATAATACTAGGCCACCTAGCATCAAGCCTACAGCTACAAAACAGTGTTGAGAAGGTTATCGTCCCACACGTGTATTATTAAAACATCAATATGTATGAAAGCAATTCTTTTATAGACCATAGTAACACGACGAAACTGTCCCGGGAAAATTACATACTGTACTGGGGGTTGTTAATTTGCGACTGGACTTTCATATGTAGTCAACTTTGATATATCCATGTCGTTCAATTTAACCGTGTGTACTGTAACCTCAGCCTCGTCAGTAACACAACACCCAAATCACCATGTCATACCAAAGAAGTTCAAGACAAACACCAAAAAGTCTCGTATCACCCATCTAGATCTCTCTTCTTCCACACCCGTCTCAGAGTCAAATCCCCGCACCGTTGAGAAAGTATAAATTACGTATTCAACGGCCAGCCATTGTCACTCAGGCGTGTAAACCTTGCTGTGGCGTCCCGAGACAGAGGAACGAACAAGACCAGTCTAGACAAGGTTCTACACCATGCGAAATTTAGTTTAATAAGGTACCGACACGAAACAGTTCAGGTCCCAACAGCGGACACATGTCTTGTCTCTCCTCTTGTCTTGTGTTACCTGACATTTTGCTGGCGTCAAGTAACATCTAGGTGCTAAATGACGAGCGGCTAAATTCTCCTAGCGCCGCGTGGTGACCCCCTTGTTCATTCGCAACGGCATCAGTCACACACACTTGGGGCCCTTTGGCTGCACGCTACGCACGCACTTTTCTTGCCTTGTTTCGCTCGCTTTGGTCTTGGTATAAGTTAGTTGGTTCGCTTTTTTGTTCTAGTTGGAATTTCCCCTTGCTAGGCCTTTTGCACGGCTGTACACGCCCCCCTTGTTTAGTTTGTCCTTTTCTCGATGAGACGTTACAGTACCGTAGCTTACTTATCTGCATCAACCATGGTTTGTTTATATAAGGCTGCGACTAACGTGTACACATACACCATGGGATTATTTATATTCCATAAAAGGGACTGACTACCCTTTCATTCAATGGAATTTACTGATTAGTTCTCTCCTGACTCGAGTTACATTACAACCCTTGTTAATATCATGAAACTCTATCTAGCATTTGTATCCATATTATCTATGCGCAGCAGATGCATGGACCTTCAACAACGCCGTAGAATACAACTTCACATGTAACTTCTCATATTCCCCCTTTCCTCACATCCTGGCTGTCGATCCTCTCGAGTATCTAGGTACTCTATAGTGCGGCCATCATCAGCAAGCGCATACGCATACGCATACGCACACACCACACACTGGCCTCTCGCCAATCTATAGATGCTGGATATATCTTTTCGCCCCCTCCACTTGGCGTTGGTTAAAGCCGAGAAACAAGATCAGACCACTTCCATTCACCTCCTTGTTAATAAGCTAAGGTGCACTACACATGTACGTCAGGCACTTCCATGTCTTTGTGTTACCCGACCTTTCCCTTCTCTACCCTTCGCCTTGCTCATCACCACCATCACCCAATCTATAATCCTTGCCTTTGGGCTCTTTTGCTATTCACACCCTTGACTTAGACTTGGAACTATTCGCGTATATTAGCGTCTGTAACACAGCAACACAACTCAACCACCCCCATCTCTACGCTGCAGTATTATGTGCAACACAACCTTACCACGGCGCGCCACCCACGTTTGACCAGGTTTGCCCATCGTTCCCGTGTCTTGATCGATTTCGCCTCTTCTGAAAAGAGATAGGGCTGACTTTATGACCCGACAGATTGGTTCGCTAAGTCTTTTTGTCGCATTCCGAGATAGTTAACCTTAGCATCACAGAAGTTTCCTCCTGATTTCCGTCGGCTTAATTACATGTTCTTTGTTTTGCACTTTCATTTATCTGAGACTCAATATCACAATGTAATTGTTCAAGAAGAAGGCACAGTTTGAGTTTAATTTATGTTCACAATAGCGGCCACAAAGGCGTACTCGTTTGAAACAGAATCTCCCACCTGTCATCATAATATACTGTAGGCATGCATCGCTACCATATTCCTTCTACCCTGGTTGCCCCATCTTACTAGGTGAAGCCAGGGCTGCATGAGAAACACTCTTGATCCTGTCCCAACGTTTACCACACAATAAATGCGAAAAGATCGCTGTCCACCACTACCGCGCAAGCGCAGCAACTGAGGACATGGTCATGTCTCCAGCAAAACGTAACAGATCATCGTAAATGCAGATAAACCACGCCAAATCTCCAGGACCGCCACCCTTGACCAGTAACCTTATGCTCATGAATAGAATTTGGCAACTCCCCAACCCAATATCTTTTCGTGGGCATGTATACGTAAACTCCAAGAAACGAAACCAAGAAGAAAAGGGTCCAATAGTTGAAAGGATTTGCGGGACAGCCAATGATGGTCAACGCCAATCAAGGGTCCACGCGAGTCGAAGTAGAGGAGTGATTAGGAGGCCGAGAATACGTATGAGTACGATACCTGCCTCTTCAGGTCCGCCGTGCTTTCTGAAGGTCATTTCTGTTTGTTCTGAAATGGGTTCAGATCAACAGCGGTAGTTCCAATATAGTACAGAGGGTATTAATTTTGATCCTGACTTTTGGTGACTTTCCTCCTCTAGTGCCTTGATCCTTGCTTTGACCATCCGCCTTAGTGGCTTGGGGGTTGACCACCGTTTGCTAAGCCTGGTTAGTTCATCCACTAAGCCACCCTCTGCCTTTGCGACATACATTGGTAAGGAATACCCTGACTGGGTTGCGCGTAGGGTGAGTGAGGTTGATAATTCGAGTACATATGGCTGTTGTTATAGTCGGGAAGAGGCTGTTGAGGGACAGCCGAAGGTGGTGGCGGGTACTGAGCAGGCTGGTATCCGATAGGAGGCAGCTGAACTGTTCGCCCGGGATAGGATGAGGTAGGCGTGCCATCAGGACCTTGAGGATCGCCACCTCCATTCTGAGCAGCAGCAGCAGCAGCAGCAGCCTGGCGTTGTCGCTCCTCTTCGGCCTTTCGGTTGGCTTCCTCTTCCTTCTTCCTCTGCTTCCACTCCTTGCGAATCTCCTTGAATTCTATCATTGTTTGTCAGACATGCTCTTTACCAAACAGTTCTGTACAATCGTGAGCAGCTTACCTTCGGGTGTTCGCTTCTGTCCGTGAGACTGCATGGTAACGTGAGCATTCAAATGGTTCAGTGTACCATAGGCTTTTTCACAGCCATTCCATCCGCACTTGTACATGCGTTCGATCTCCTCGTATCGTCGTCGAGGTCGCTTATGCTGCTGCGCACCAGGAATGGGGACGAATGAGTAAACCTGAGCATGTTAGAAATGACCATATGTCGAGTAGCAGGCGATCCACAAAACTGAACAAAAAATTGGAACAGCCCAAGGTGCTCTCATCCATGCGCACTTTGAGCTCTTCCAATTACAGTTCGTTTTCGTGCTAGTCTGTGTAGGTTCAACATACCTGGTTCGGTCGTGCTTGGGGTGGTGCGGAGGCAGGATTCTGAGCGTAAACTGGGTGGCCGGGAGTCAGAGGCGCACCGCCGTGCTGAGGATAACCAGCCCAGTCTGGCCGAGGCTGCGCATACATGCCACCGCCAGGATGAGAATAACTGTGTGTCATATCTGGGTTAGGCGCATAGGGTGAATGCTGCCCGTAGGATGCGTAAGTTGGGCTCGGAGCGGCGATGGATGGATCTATAGGAACATCGTTGTCAGATTTGACCGGATGGGTCTGATGGCTACGCCCATCCTGCTGGGGCATTGACGGACTATTCTGTTGTTGCGCCATACCGCCAGTGCTAGTGCTGCTGGCAGGATGGTATGAACGCTGGACGTGTTCTGGGAAAGATCCTGATCGGGCTGACTGAGGATAGACGCCGTACTCGGAGGTGGGAGTGGCCGTGGTCGAATAGTTGACTTCCTGCTTGACGGGATATTGCGCAGCAGATGCGTGATCTGCCCTCGAACCTTCAGAATTGGTGTCGCCGAAGTTGCTTGGATAGGGCGAAGGCAAACCTGACTGCGAGTACTCCGTAGCACTTCGTTCCATAGAGTTGGGAGAGCTGAGGAGCGTGTCAAGTGTCGCCTCGGAACCAAGTTTCGCGATGTTGGAAGCAGAATGCAACGATGCGTGGTTGTCAACAAAAGAATGAGGTTGCTGTGTTGGCACCAGAGACATGCTACAGCTCCACGGGGCTGATGATAAAGAAATGGCCGGCGAGGTTTAGCTCAGACCCGCGTCAGGTTGGTGTTTGCCAGTAGCAGGGGAAAGAAGGGTAATATGGCTGAGCGCTTGCAGAGACTTGCGGCGGCGCGGCAGTATATGTTGTTGGCGGCGGCAGTAGTAGCGCCGCTTGCAAGACCAAAGGTTGGTTTATGGTTAAGTGTGTGATGCGAGCTCCTAGGCCGAGTCTTTGAGCGCGGATCTTGCTGGGGAGGGGAGATAGAGATGGGGGAATGGAGTCTAGGGCAAGGATAGTTCGCTTTTCCTCGATCAGAGAGAGGTCGGGCTAAGTCGCCCGTAGTTCTTGGGGAGCGACACACTAATATAGTGCGATGTTGAAATCGGTCTGGTACGGTGGCTCTGCCGAGAGCCCAGAAGCAAAGAGGGTCTAGCGCTTCAGAGCCTGAGATGGACAAGGGTGTGCCAAAGTGTATCTTTCCCACGATACACTGACTCTCGTCTTCCTGAGAGCGACTCACGGCCTTGCAGGGGGGAGGGGCGTGTGCTTTGCGTTTACGTCTACGTCTACGCAAGAAGGCTTCTGTAATGACGGAGAACTCGAAGAGGTGCGGGACCGAATAATTTTTTGTATGGTACCAAGGCGAAAAAAAAATGAATGACGGATTGACGGGCTGTATGCACTCCTCCTTGACCTAGGGGCAAAAAGATGTCGATATTGGTGGGACCAGCCGTCAAGAACCGCAATCGAACGTATATTTGACTTGTATGTAGGTATGCGCGTCGAGTTTTGGATGACAGTCCTGGACTGGTCTGACTTGTTGTTTGCTAGGCTGGAAGATACCGAAGTGCAACGGGTCGATGCGAAACAGTCGGTAACGTACCGCACAGTAGGGTTATCGAGTGAGCAGAATGGGATGGTCTAGCCAGCACAATACATCACAGCTTAACCCAGGGCAGTGGCAGTGGGATCCTGCGCTTATCGACCTTGGTGGATAGCGTGTTTGTAGGGACAGGAGGGGGCGTGCGAGTTTGGGTGCAATTTTGCAGCAGTAGTATCCGAAATGCTGATACTGTAGCAAAAATGTACAGTAAATGAATCCCAAGTTGGGGTATTTCCGTCGTAGCGCGAGAGATGGTGGATGGACTAGACTGGACCAGACGGGCTAGACTTGCTCACAGGCAAGAAATCTGCTAGGTCGAGGTCGATCGTTCTGCCGAGGAGTCTCCACGTCGCCGGTGCCGGGAGTGCCGCTGACTCGTAGGCTGCTGAGCGAAAGCGGCGAGTAATTACGAGAAAGACTAAGCGTCTTTTCAGGGGAGATCTTATGGAAGGTCGACGTAAAACTCGAATTCGTAGGGCGTGTGAGGAAGAAGGTGAAGTTGGAGTCGAATTTCGAACAACGTGGAAGTAAGAGAAAGGGGTGGGGGAGGGCCTTCTGTTACTGGTTTTTTTTTTCTCCCTGTTTTGTTTGGCCTTTATAATAACCTCAGTAATAGAAAGAGAGAGAAAATCTAAATGAGAAATGCTGCACCCCCGTGCTGCTGAAAAGAAGCAACACATTCAAACGTAGTAGAGCCAGACAGAGCCAGAGGAATGGGACATCCCTGTCCCCTGTCAATGAAGGCTACCTGACCTTACCATGTGTGTCCTGGAACCTGCGCCTGTCCTGATGGCTGGGAATGGGAGGTGGTCTTTGCTTTGCTCATCAACATCCCCTGTTTGGGTGCAATCACACACGCAGGATGATGACTTGCAAAATTGGTGACGGAGTGTATGTAGATAAAAATCAGCCAACGGCCGTGATTGTTCTTCTCGTTCGTCTCCTAAGGTAATTGATTTGGGCTTATTGTACCATTGGTCTCGTCCATAATCTGTTGATTTATCAAGGTTAAAAGTTGTCCGCAGTCGGAAAGGCACAACATCTGGCTGTAACGCGAGCTCTGCCCTGCTGTTGAGGGCCATGGCGAAGCCAGCATGATTGTGAGGTTGACCAGGGGGAGAGAACATGAATGACATGGGTAGTCACCGCGTGCCCTGCGCTCTGGTAACCAAGTTCCACTCAGAGAACAACCCAGTACAGGATCCAAGGGCCCAAAGGAATGCCCACCCTAGCCACCCTCCATCATCCTCTCGGACGGAACCTCCTCCACTCCAATACAGTGCGTAGGTACGCCGTAGATCTGCGGTCTTTTCAACTGGTCCAATCAAACTTGACGTGGCTGTGATTGAACCACTGAAAGAGGCGTCCAGGATCCTTGTGTTGAATGCAGCTCGGGGCTTGGCTAATTAAGCCCAAAGAGGGGTTAGCATTGAGTTACCGATAGCGAGCTCGCCAACAGCGTGCCAATGGGCGAAAAGGTCAGCGATTCAAAGAGAATGGGGTTACCGGGCACGCGGATTGCCACGGCCGATGGAGGGAGAAATTGCGAAATCCTCTTGTGACCTCAACTGACTCAAGGCCATCACCGCGACTTTTACAAGCAATCAAGACCGAGTATTCGTATCGTACGTGTACGGGTATGTGCCGTGAAGTCGAGGCCGAAGAACATGGCGGCGATACCCCAATGGGTGTGAATGAGCCCGGCGTCGTGGTTCCCAGCACACGCTAGTTGCAGTCGCGCGCAAGCCAAGCTCAAGGATGGTTCAGAATATTCTCCGCGACACGGTTGTGTAACGACAATTTCGCTGCGCAACACACGCGATACTATGATAGCAAGCTGGTTGCGACGTGCCAACGCGTGATAGTTGGTCGATGTGGAATCGACAAGTCCCTGACGTGCAGGCCATCCTCTAGCAAAGGTTTGGATGCCGGCGCCGTTGATCAGGCTAAGGTTTCCGTATCCGCCATTGTCGAGTTGGCTTCAGGGGGATAGCAAGTAGTAGCTGTGTTCTCTAGTGTTTAGTTCAGCCCTAGAATGGTTTGCTTGGTTCTTAAGATCGGTGGGCGCTATGGTTTGGCGCCTTCGAAGAAGGATGAAACGGTAACAGATACAGCGCCATATCGGTAACCCACAACGCGTCCAGTACTAGCTATCATCCTGTTGACGTTATTGTAAGAGTCTTCCGTTCGTTCTCCGGGTATGTATGTCGGTATGCCATGGCACATTGTGGCTGATACTGTAACAGGCAGGGACAGGGCAATACTGCATCCTCGGCACCTTGCGCGTATCAGAAATAGGTATGGCGCGTGATAGATTATCGCATTGGCGTACTGAAAGTTGGTTCAATTTGACTGGTAAATGTGGTTCAGGAAGGACGAAGTGTAGGTTTAATGGCAACACAAGACTGAGGAGAGCGAAATTGAGATCAGTCAGCTGGACACGTTGCTCGATCACCTCTCATTCTTTTTATTCTTTGACTGCATATGTGTAACTCAAACTCTTTCGACAAGCAAACGCCAATGGCTCGCTCATAGCGTACTGAGTTTCCTTGTGCCATATACATAATACTGTACCTAGTGACAATCGTTGCAGAGGCACCAATCACACTTCATGGAATTGCAAGCCGAAATTCTTTTCACTCACTGTTGATTTTCTTTTCTGTGTTTTAACAAATAAAAAAAGAGAAAATAGCAACATCGTTACTAGTGCTAAAGGTCTAATCTCATATTATGGCCTTTACAGCTCTGTATTTGAAAACCGATACTTCAGATGATTAGACGCCTTGTACTGTCATTCATTCGGAGAATTGAAAATTTTTGTTTTGGCTGTCGGTCCACTGGAAATTAATTCGAGCCGAGAGATTTATCACAGAGGTTTTGGACGATAGAACTCAAAAAAAATTGAAAGAACTATCTCCTCCTGGACTCTGATAGAAATCAAGCAGTTCTCCGCGCTCTGTACGGCAACCACGTCAACCTGTCCCATCTCATCAAGAAAATGAGTGAACATCAAGGGGCCTTCATGCAAAAGATGCCAAATATTTGCCAGTCTAAAGGCTCATACCTGGTTTCAGCCTTGTCAATTTTCAGATTGTTTCTTTTCAGTTGTCGTCTCGCACAGTATTACAAACAGGAGCCGCTTCTTGGCTTCTCTTTTTGTGGGCGATCTAGCCACACATTTTTTAGCATCCTGGCATATTTTGGCACATTTCTAGTAAAATGATCTGTCCCAGAAAATTCAGGGTCTAGTTAAACAAGATCCTAAGCGACCCGAGCATCTGGGATGAACTAAAGGGCCTAAAATGCCCCAAAGAGGCACAGTAGGCCTAGCTTGTTGGTGTCTCCCTAAGGTAATAAGTGGATTACCTTAGCCAGGTACTTCAGCTAAGCTGTTCGTCAATTCCTTTAGAACAAAACTCCAAAGCAACTACAGGGAGCCAATACGACTCCAAGCTCAATGGCTCCGCAACCAAGAACAGCATCAGAATTGTCTCCTCTGCCTGCCGCACCACACCGTGATGCATCAATACGGTGTCTGACAACACATATGCAGATGTTTCGGCCATTGGGCCAATGGAGCTCGAGCACCGCTCAACCAAGCGACTGGGCCGCGGGCCCCAAAGCATCCCCCAGTCAAACAGGGGAAGCTTTCATGAGCTATATCGTTTTGCTATGACCTTTCCTTGATCCAAGGTTGCATTATCATCGATATTGATATGAGACGGCCCCAAGTTTCTTCCCGCACAACTCGGCCTGCCACTATTTTGGACCGAAATGACACCATTGCTGTCGCACAAACCAAATGGTAACATTCAAGAGCGCTCCACGTGTTGAACTTTGGTTCTGTGTTTCCACTGAACCTACGACAGTCTCAACTGGTGCTCACGTGGAGTATCCACTGATGCGCTACCCATGCCGATTCTAGCACTTGTGTTTAGGTGGCTGGGCCCCTGTGCGACTCACGAATTATAGCTCCTTTGCGACATCAGGCAAAGAAAGAGTCGTCCCACCGCCGTTTATTGGGGGCTAGGTTTGCAACGTCGATGGTCGTTGGCTTCCATCCTAAAGCACTGTGCCAACCAGAGAGAGCCCAGAGGACACCCACACCTTCACCTTCAGGGCCGACGTCAACCTCATTAAATTTGTCCGTGCGCCTGATATGCAGGTGGAACAGCTTCTCATTTCCTTCTTGGCATAGATGCATAGAGACCTGAGCTCGCTGTCTAAGCTGATTCCTGGTCAGATCTGCTAACTGCTTCTTTCTCGGGACCTTCATCCAAGTCTCATAGGATTGAGCTAAAATATATCCTATGTACCAAGGTTCCAGGGCCCATTGACCTACCATCCCTCCCAACGTATCAAATCATCGCGTTCAGATCGCCGTGTGGGGGATTAGACAACACCAATGGTGTGGTTGGGTCACTTGGGTGCCAGTTCACGCGCCCGCACATGGAGGACAACCTAAGTGTGCCTAGCTCCCCTGTCATGTAGCGACAGAATTGCTTCCTCAGCCCTGACTCGCTCTTCAAACTGCGTTTTTGTCCGCAGTTAAAGGAGAAAAGCTCTCACTTGGTCAGTGTGGGTTTAGGCGTTTAGTCTAGTGTTCTACACAAGTTGCGGGGAACTGGAGTTGATATGTATCTGCTGGCCGACAACTGACTACCGGCATGAAGTGAGGAAGCTCCTCTGTTCTTCCCAAGAGATCATGATTTCGTGTGGGGTTCAGATCACATTTGTCTCTCCTCTTTGATGTTTAGTGAATGCGACCCCTCCTGACCGCCTTCGATGCATTCATCCGAACGTCCAATTGTTACTCAGGGCGAGCTCGCAGATAAATATGATAAAGGCAAGCATGCTTGATTTCTTTTGCGACATTACTTCGGACATGGGTCCACACAAATGGGACAGAGGACCCCGTTGATACACACTTTGCCAGTTTCTGCAGGGGGAGCAGTTTTGTCTAGACCGACAGCATGCTAGGGTTGAACCGTACATGGACTGGGCCAAGAACGGTATTCGAAGCTCGTCACTCTCGTCAACTATGGCCCACATCTACGCCTGTATTTCTTGGAAGCATACACAGTATCAAGGCGGTGAGTACCCTTGCCAGAAGCCCTGCGCCATTTGCACAATCACAGCACGCAACAGAAACAATTGAAGATTAAGCTTGAAGATTCCCATCGACCAATGTTGGCAAAAAGAACTTGAAGTCAAATCCTGAGACGCGTCCAACTATGATACCAGCCCATTGGAAATCTTGCTGACTTAGTGGCTTCCTGCTAACTAAAGATGGGATAAAACGTCTTCGACACCATTAATCACGGGTGTATGCATATCAAGGGACGGATTGCCGGCTTGGGTGGTCCCACTAACACTGAAGTCAATCTGGAGGGAAGATGAATTTGTGTCAAATTGCAAGAAAAACTTATTCATCCCGTTGGCGGAGCAGGTCCAACAATTGACCAGTGTCCATGAGGAGCATTTCTTGAGTGAGAAAGAGCCGAAACGACGATGAGATTGCCTAGAAGGGGAAGCCCACGTGCAATACACGCAAGTTCAAGGTTCTTGAGCGAAGCAGCCATATCCTAGGAATTCATGGCTTTTTATCTCAATCACTAAGGAGGCATCACGGGGCTTGACATGGCGTCTATCGCAAATCATACAGAAGGATGTTCTCACATAATAGCAGATAAGTTCGCTGTCACCCTTCCTGCTATAGATATATCTAATCAGATGGGGCGCACAGGACCAGTTGTTTAATTCTCCTGGGCCGCTCGCTAACAACCTACTCCAGCGATCTAGTTCAAGGTGACCACCTCGACAAGCTTGATTACGCACAATCTCTCAACTTTTGTTTCATGACACCAGAGGGTTGTCAAATCACTGATACGTAGAGATTGGATGTTCAACTTACACTGTATTGCGGCCACAGTGCCCCAGCATCGCACATGATACCGATATCTCGGAAACATAATCAGCCGGGCTCAATCCACCCTTGATTCAAGGGCAGAAAACACGCAGCTGGACCTTTAACAACCAGTCATTAGCTCTGTTTCGAGGGCCTTAGTTCCAGCTACCCAGCAGATCATCGACCGCCCGGCCCTCATGAGTCGGTGGATGTCACTTGCATATCCAGGAACATAGGCTACGGCAAGCATTAAGTGTGACGGTGGACGGCAGTCTACCTAGTCTATGTTGACGGTGTCTTTGATTCCCAGCAAACGTGGCTAGTCAGAAGCCGGTCAACCACGATCTCAGCTTCCCGTGGCCCTGGGAATCTCCCGCACGCCAGCTGCTTGTCATGTGCAACATCAAACAAAATCGGGGGGGCGGAATAAACAGCACCGGTTAACTTTGTTTGAAGTGGCACTTTCGGGCTTCACGACTGTTCGCCGACGAGACATACGAGAAGAAAGACTGACCCAGATGACCAGTCATCTTGCTGATCTGCGGGCCAATCTCACTTCTTCTTAATGATTGATTAAGGCCCACCACACCGCGAGGACACTCAGATCTTGGTGGGCTGAGCGACGCTAGCGATCTACAGAACGGTGGGCATGTAGAGCCCCTAGAGCCCTTCGATTCAGCTCATTAGCGTATGTCGAATTCGGCGTGGTGCACGAGTGGAAATGGGGAGTCTTGTCTGTAAATTGCCCTGCGTCCTAGCACAGACCTGGAGGCTGGCGATTCAGTGTCGTTGGCCTCCACTATCTCGGTCTGTTGCTTAGGAAAGATGTTCTGAATCCAGATATTCAAACATTAGTCGGTCCCTTACAATCGGTAGGGGCCGGAAGCAGCAAGAAAGGCAGTACTCTATGTTATGCTTTTGGCGCAAAGCTGACTCGATGCTGAGCCCTTCAAAGATTCAATTTTTTGCTATAGACCACGAAAGTTATGTGGCTTCACATCATGAAACACGGACGGATGCGTTGCCAAAAAGAAACATCGCGGATAATATTGCTGTCTCGTCTAGCCACGCAGACTGGTGCACACTTCGAATCTGAAAACAGAAAGTGACCTAAATTACTGGAAACAGGCTTGTGGAAGTCTTCGCCACGTTCCTGGATGTCATTTCGCTCTCAACTATATTGGTTTGGTGTTGGATCATCTAGGTCCCTGCTAAGATCTGGCGATGAAGATGCCCAGCCACGCGACAGACAGAACTGACAAGCTATCATAGTCCGTCCAGCCGCATCCGATGGCTCATTTTTGTCTAAAGACTGGAGGCTAAACATACGTATCCCCAACCTCATTGATTGAGAGCTATGAACAAACGATGTCAGAACCATGCTAACCAGAGCCCGCCAGGGCACAGTTCCATACAATATTTGACATCCAAGGTTAAAATGCAGGTTCCGTCAGAGGGAAATGAGATTCATTGCAACATGCGATGCCGTCGGCAGCATCCATCGGGCAAAACAATCCGCCACCGACGTAATTATCAACCTGGCGATGAATCGCACGTTTCCAGCATTCTGCAAGTTAGCCATCCATGGCATATTGCGCTCGGAAAGACTCAATGTTGAAAGGATTATGATGGGGTATCCTGAGCAAAATATCGTACAGCACTGTATGTACTGTGAGACAGGATTCAGAGATATTCAGTCCCAACAGCATGGGGCTCTCTACAAAGGTGTGGATCCCTAACACATACCAATACCTTGCATCCATCCATGCATCACAGCGACAGGGAGACCAGGTCCCCCTCTTAGCGTCCCCGTGATGGTTCTCATCGGCAGGGCCAGACGAAGTTGCCCTGGCTATCGCGGCTCGCACATGGGACTTGGCGGTTGGCTTCTTTTCCGCCTTGTCGCGGCACCCTGTTGTGGCATCATCAAACGCTCAATCTGCTAACTTTTAAGAAAGAAAGAAAAAAATTGATATACGCCTTTTCAGGCCTATGGACAGTGACGTAGCAGAAGGCATCACTGTTGAGTCAGAAAAGTCTGCTGCATATGTGGGCGTGCGATAACTAAATGAGATGTAGTCGGAGGAACGGATACTTGATAATTGACGGTGACATCCACGAGATTTTCCCATGACTGTATGTTGAAGCAGGGCTCTCTGAGGATTGACGAAAAGAGGGAGGGGTTTCACTCCATGGGTCGGGTCGATGATTGCCAGCGGAACCCTGAGCGGAAAGGGGAAGTCGTATGCGAGAGTGGTATGCGTGCATCTAACATACAGCATAATAATGACGAGCAAACACACCGACATAATGTTTCGGTCTGGGGTTCGCCGCGGCAAGCGACAAAAAGGAATTGACATATGTCACAATCTTGAGCATCAAATAAAAGGTGACAAAATGATACAACATACTGCTATGCATGGCTGGGACGAATTGAGCGAGCACGGCACGACGCGATATTGTCACTGATTGCGCGGTGATCTAGGCTGAATCTTTAGCCAACTTAGAATCATCAGTCCCCGTCGCGTCTGGAGAAAGCTTGGACAGGCAAGGACCAAGGGATAGGATAGACACAGGGG
>PVQA01000507.1:0-25157 GCA_002980515.1 Fusarium burgessii | reverse complement strand
CCGGATATTACTTTCTGTAAAAGTAGCCTGAAAAGCGGCATAAAAGGCCGGGAAGAACTCCGTCTTGGAAATATGGGTAATAGAGCATCTGATCAGATGCTCTATTTCTCGACCATAAGCCTTCTTTAGTACTGCAAAGCACCCAACATCAAGAGGCTGGAGTAGGTGAGATGCATGAGCAGGCATACAGAGCGTAATAATCTTATGATCCTGGCAGTATCTCTCAAAATCGGCCGAGTGGTGGCTTTCATGACCATCGAGGATCAGGAGACGATATCGAGCATTTGATCGCTTAGTTGTAGACCGATCAAAGTGCTTTAGCCACTCAAGACCCAGCTCGTTATTTGTCCACCCATTTTGGCTCGTTGCGATAACCCAATCGGGTGGGAGGTCGCATTCTCGGTACCAATTGGCAAGGTGATATTGGCCTGCACCAATGATGAACGGCGCGATCGCTTGACCTTCCGCATTAATCGCCTGAATTGCAGTAATCCATTCACGATTTCCAGGCTGCACTGATTTTGGCCTTCCCTGTGTTTCTGAACCTGTGACAGCCATTCCGGCCATAATGAGGCCCATCATAAAGCCAGTCTCATCAAAGTTCCAGATATCATCTGATCGGATACCATACTTCGCGATTGTATTTTGTACGAGCCTAAACCAGCCGCGAATAATAGTCGGATCTTCGCATTTAGCTCTCTGATAGTCATACCTCCGAAATAAACGCGTCTTTAGCTCTGGTTGTCGCTTCACGAAGTTATGAGCCCAGCGCTTGCCGACAGGTGACGCGTTGCGGTCAGCTAGCAGAGAATTGGCCATTTCTTCCACAAAACGCAGTCGCGAGGGAAATCCTCGCGAATCCAGGTCAAGGATAAATTGGACTATTATCTGTTCCTCTAGATCAGATAGTTTCCGCGATTTTGGGATAAAATCGCATCGCGATTGAATGCCATTTCTACGGCGACGTAGCCTAGGCTCAGAGATCTCATACATTGTTGCAGCGCGTCGGGTACTTAATTTTGGGTTATTCTGAAGGGCCTGAAGGGCAAGGAGGGTTCTAGCTTCATCTAAATGTTGTGACATATTTGGTGGTTGAGAACTAATTGATTAGATAAAAAGTTAGATGTAAGAGGGAAAAGTGCGTCGCATGCTTATCTGCGTCGCATGCTTATCAACCACGTTATTATATTAAGGTTAAAAACCTTACTTACTAATAGAAGTTAAATTATAATTAAAAGTATTTTATATTACTTTTTTATATAACTTTCTTCCTTTTTTCTTTTATTTTTTTTATCTTATTTATATTATATTAAAGTTACTATTACTAAATAGCCTTAGCCTTACTTTTTATATAGCTACTACTAACTTAATTTTATATAAAAATAAAATAAATAAAAATAAAATAAATAAAAATAAAATAAATAAAAATAAAATAAATAAAATAAATAAAATAAAAAAAAATAAAAAATAAAAAATACTATTCATACTTAATAGATACCCCGGCCTTCCCTCCACTTTAACACTAGATTAAAGACAGCCATAGCATTCGTCATTTCTCGCCCACACACTAGTTTGCCATGCTTACGGCCCAGCCAGTCCCCATAATCATCCCTGCCCTTGAAATCGCGACCGGCAGCCTCCCGGATCTGTAACCATAGATCTTCCTCTGTTATAGCGGCCAATGCCACGGGAATTATAGCATGCTTCCATCTTCCGCACGATTCTCCCTTGGTCTTGTAGCCATTACGGCAGAGTGCCTGTGATACATGGCAGTAGTAGCAGCTCAGGAAACGCGCCTGCGGATCCTTCTTGTAGTTAATCCGACCCTGGAAGTCCATGCAGCTAGAGAATGACAGATCCCCGCCCGCCGTAGTGCTGCAGGTGCCCCATGGGTGCCTGGCCTCCTTCCTGTCCTCAAACATCCAGCAGATGCGGCAACCCATCTTGCCAAGTTCCTCAATCTCCCCCAGTGCAGCCTCAAAACGTTCTAGAGCACGCGCGTTCTGCCTTCCCTGGGCATGTGATGCTACGATACCTTGCGAAGTTAATTCGCTCTTCCACAGAAGCTCGTCGTGGCGGCAGTTGTCGCATCGGACGGCGTCAAGATCCTTGCAGTCCCGCAAGTCACCATCTAAGCATTGCCCAAGCAGGCGACGGCGGCAGCCTTGTGTCCGGACTAATCTGTGGACCTCACGCGTGCTCGGGTCTAGATAGCTATCCCGGATATAGTCCTCAACCGGCCAGTCCCTCTCCTCGACTACGATATCTGCGGTAACAGGCTCCCCAGCTCGCCCACCCCGCCCCGCCTCCTGAGCGTAGTCGATGATGCTGAAAGGAGCCTCGAGGTGAATGACATGGACGATGCCTGCAACGTCGATGCCCGTGCCTAGAGCTGCAGTGGCCACAATATATGGAGTTTCCCCATTGACCCATGACTGGAAGCCTTGCTCACGCTGGGCGATGAAATGGGCATCAGTATTATCGCGCTGAGCATGATAATAGTGGCAGCCAAGTTGTAGGGCAAGTGCCTTACACTTTGCATGGCTAGTGCAGTATATAACCCCTTTCTCCCCCGGCGAGAGATGTTGGAGCCGGCCATCTACCAGCTTCTTTACCTCCATCACGCCCCGCCCATTGCGCACACGAAAGACAGAGTACCGCACGTTCAGCCGATGGCTCGAAGCCCGCACATAGAGTGGTGCCTGGAGTTGCATGGCTTCCTCAAAGTCGCGCTGACGGAGCGGTGGCAGGGTCCCGGTAAGGAATACAAAGGGGCACCCCAAGCTCCGCAGTAGAACGAGGCCCCGGAGCTTCGCGCGATAGGTTTCGGCGGCCGTGAATGAAAGGTGGCATTCGTCAATGACCACTCGGTCCAGCCTCCCGTTGACACTCAGATCAGCGGCCCACTGTAGGAAGTCATCCGTGACAGCCGCCTCGGCCGAGACCAGCGTAACCCTGGGCCAAGATTCACGCGCCTCAGGCCAGGACTTGCAGTCTAGACCAGCGTCGATGCAGCGTGTGACCAGCTGCCTCTTCAGCTCGGCGTACGGGGCCACCACGATGGTCACGCCTGCGCCTGCCAACATGGCCGGAACCATGAAGACGAGGCTCTTCCCGCCACCTGTTGGCAGCACAGCGACCAGCGGGCTCTGTTTCGCCGTGGCCAGCCTCACGGCCTCTTCTTGCTGGGGTGACCTAAACTGGGCATCCTCATCACGCAGGACAGCTCGGAGTGCCTGCAGGATCATGTCATCCTTCTTATCCTCTACCGCTGCTGCGCTGGCCCTTAGTTTCTCAAGCGAAGCGATCTTGGCCCGCTTCCGAGGGGGGTGACACTTCTCCTCTCCGCCGCACTCGGCCCTACCCTTACGCTTCGAGAGCGAGATGGGCAGCAGCGGCTCTGCGGCCTTTCAGACCCCATCTCTAGATGAGGCTGTGACGCAGAAGTAATGGATAGCTGACCTGGGAGCCGTAAAGAAGGTCTGTATTTGGACGCTAGACCAGAGGCCTAAGCGGTGTCCTATCTCCTTTACTCCATGAACCTGATTGTGATGTACTTTTAGATACTTCCAGCTTTTGGTTAGGAATCCACATTGCATACATGCAAAGCCGGCATGTAGAGGTAGGCCCTTAATGGCTGGGATTGGGCTCAGTGGGCTATGTGGCAAACTATCCTTGGATGGTCCCTGTAGTTCAAGCCCGGTATAGTGGGACGAGATGGCACGTCGAGCCTTAGCATCAATATGGGCATGCTGAGTCTTTAAGTGACTGTCGAGGTTTGATACTGCATAGCCATGAGTCTTGCAGACTAAATATCGGTATTCTGGGTAGTAAAGCAGCTCGTCTGCCATGGCCTTAACCCAGTAGTCTGCGCTAAGTGCTAGGCCCGGGTCTGCAGTTGGTCCCTTATCAGATGGCGGCAATGGAATCAAGGTATTATCATGTCCCGGGTCCAATTCGTTAGCAACTTTTTCTATAGTCATAGTAGGGCTAAGAGATAGGCCGATGTTAGCTGAGTTGGCGTAGCTTCCACAAGAATCAGCCACTTTATTGCGCTTTGAAGCAATCTCAAGTACTGTAGTGGAACTTGGGGACCTTGGGCGCCTTCTTGGGTTAATTTCTTGCTGGTCCTTAGTATTTGTCCAATCTGAGATGACAGCATTACCATTGTATCCATCCCCTAGCCGCAGGAAATCATGCCACCTTTTCGAGACACGTAGATATAACTGCAGGAGAGCGGGTTGCAGTTGATTCGGAAACGCGCCATCGAGCCCATATGTGATTGACCTCTGTAGTTGCATATGACCGCTCTGCCACGCATATGCGGCATCTGCGTCTCCGTATACAGCATGCCTGCTGTGTCGGTTGAAACTTTCTGAAATATCCCGAACATGCCTCTCAGTAATAGCTATGGAGAGCTGCCGATATAGTTGGACTCCAATTTTAATTGAAATGCCAGGGGTTGCTTGGCTAAGCTGCTGAAGCTCTCTGGTCAATACGGAGGTGGCCCATGCCGACTTGTTTCCCGCCGGAGTAAACAGTAATGGAGCAGTGACGTGGTTCCCGAAACAGACTCGCAGAAGCATGTATGTCAAAGGCCGTATATAGACAAGGTACTGATACATAATATCCGTAACTTGATAAGGCAGAAAACGGACAACATAGAATTCGTTATTGGTGGTGATTCGAGTCTTATGATGCCTTGTGACTAGACAAAGTCGCCCGCCATATAGGCAGATGCCACGAAGCTGTGAAGCTGTATTGCCATGCTGAATTGTTAAAAGCTCTGTCGCACGTGCACATTGTCCCGATGATAAGTGGCATAATAGTAGGATCATGCGGAGGAGATCGTTATGGGCATCGATATAACTGCAGACTGCTTTCTTATCCCAGGAACTGCATTCATTCTTCCCAATAAGAGTAAGTCGATTGACAGGCGAGAGGCAGGCCTTCGTAAGGAGCTCTAGATACGCATTTGATATCCCGTTGGCCGGGTCAGAGACAAAGGAATACCCGGCCGTAGCCGTCGAGAGTCGATCCCGCAGCGTTCTGAGATCGCGGGTTGGAGGAATCCAGTCATACATTAACCGCTCACACTGACGAGTTGCTGCCTGGATTGCGCTGTGGGTCAGGGTCCGAAACCCATCCATAGTAACTCGAAAGCACCCATCCCATGATATCTCCTCCCCATCGTCGCTCCATTCGAACTGGATTGTCGGGCCCTCCGATCGACGTAGGGACTGGCCGTAGGCAGCAAGACTGATAAACTCTCCGAGTGGCGATAGCGTTCCATCACACATCTTCTTCTTACGGATAGTATTTAGTATATCGAGTTGCCCATAGCGCGGCCTCCCTGACAGGCCAATGTAGTCATGTGAGAATCTTGGCAGCACAGATTCCATGATGAGAAGCCGAGTACAATAGATCAAGCTGGATAGGATGCTAGTGAACTGAGCTGGGCGGAGGAAGTTGGCCCCTGTAGGCCATGTAAGTCCGCATACAGCGCTGAAGTAAACAAGCATTGTCGACTTTCAGTTTCCATCTGCAAAATCCTCAGTTGCCATGAACAGGCAGAATTGTAGGACTAGGTCGGCCTTGGGGTCTTGCGGTGGTGGTGGTGGTAGTGGTGATTGTGTAAAATATGCATTGGGGTCTTTATCCTCTTTCTTATCCTCACCCTTCTTGTCTTCTTCTCCTTCCTCCTCTTCCCCCTCTTCATCCTCTTCATTATCTTCATCATCCTCATCCTCACCGTCGTCCTCATCCTCACCCTCATCCTCATTGAGTACAGGTATATTCTCAAAACTATCATGTTGTTCCCATACAGAATCATCCCATAAGGTTTCTAGTGCCATCCTCTGAGGCTTAGAGAGTGTTCTTTGACATAGATGTCTAGTAAGCGTTGGGGACAGACGCCAGAGTCGAACCCAGAAGCATAGACACTTTTTAAAGCGTTGTCGGTATCTTCTCTCTGTACTAGGCTTAACGACTAGCTCAAATGGACGTTTATAGGGTCGGTCAGGATATATACCGCGAAGCCATCGCCGGAGAGAAATGTCAGTATGCTTCATGGTATCATTACAGCGTTCAAAGAGACGGTCAAAGGCGGCCATAATCCGAGCAAGCTTGTGCTCGTCTTCTTGACTGCTTATCAGAGCCTCATCCTTATAATTAGCAAGCCATAGGGGGCCCGAGTTATTCTGGAGAGGGCATTGAGCCATCGCGATGATTAGGTCTCGTTGTGTGTTGCGGAAAGTCTCCTCCCAGCCAGTTCGGCGCATCCAATTTGTCAAGAGGGTAGCGTCAGTTACGCTTGTTGGCTGGCAAGTAGGTTGCGGCAGATTATCTCCTAATTGTTGTTGGGAGAGATATTGCTGCTCTCTGGCATAGAGTTCTTTGGTAAAGATTTGTATAGCTTCTGGCGCCTGGTATATGGTGGCGGGCTTGTGTAGTCCCTGGGGCTGCCCGCCAGACAGATGAACCGTCCAGGAACGCCCAATGTTGCCTACGGTCCAGGTCTGAAGGCTAAGTCGGTCCAGGATATGTTCCTGCAGCCAGTGACTCTTAGTGAAGCCGCATCCTCTGCTATGCTGGATATTCTGGGGGTGGAGTTTCTTTAAGTGCCGAGTGAGAACCTCAAGGCTAGTCGATCGGAGCCCACAATGTCTGCAGGCAGCGCCTTGATGGATGCGAAGGTGAGGGTGAGGCGAAGAGCCATCTAACCGCACCGACAATGTCTCTGGGTCCGGAAGACGAAGGCTCCGGATAAATGGGCCAAGCCCTCGGCGAGCCGGCTTGGAGATGCCATGCCGCTCTCCAAGGTGACGCGAGATACAGTCCCCTTCAGGTTTAAGGGCGAACTTGCATTGAATACATATAATTGCTGGCTCTGGTTGGTTGAGGTAAAGTCCAAGGCTTTCTAGTTGCTCCATCATAGCTTACTTTTAGCAAAAAAAAAATAAGATAGCTGGTTAGGAAGGAAGGAGAAGAAATTACTGACTGATATTAGGGCTTAGTAGAGTAGGAGGGGAGGAAAAGGAAAGCTCTTTTCTCTCTCTCTTTACTTTAAACTTTACTCCTATGGAAAGAAAGAGCAAGGGGCATAGTTAATAGGTAGGGGTCCCTTAATGGTAATTGGCTCTATTGTTAGGAGGTGGAGAAAACGGGACCCATTCCCAGATGATCCCTATTTTACCTGGGAAATGAGATGGATTTTGGGAATGGGCCCCATTCCCAGGCTGGTAGCAAACAAGGATGGTTGGGATAAGATGATTGGTGTAGAAGCGGGAATGGGCCGCGTTCCTGATGGAAATACATGGTAGGTGCTGGTGGTTTTGAACCCCAGGTCGAATTTGCCTACTGGAATCGATGTATCTACTTGAAATGCATTTTATCTTATTAATCCCTATTATAAAATCATTCTAATAAGGTAAATAACACTCCCAACAATTCCAGCTATGGCTCCAGAAGACCAGCCAATTGCCCCTGCGCCATTCAGATCATTAGCTGCACTAGATATATCACTTGGGGCATCGGCTTGATCTCCTGTCTGTTCGGGTTCCATTACACACATGCTCTCTTGGATTTTAAACCAGTCTATAAATCAAAACTGCATCAGCTTCTTATTTCTCTTCCTATCCTAGATTCTAAGCATTCGCAGTTCGTTCTTTGCACTTACCTAAATAGGCATCTGGACCACACTTCTCCACAATACACTCAGTTTCTCTTGGAGTGTCCTCGCTTGACCAGTAACAGTAGCACCCAAGGACCTCATCTGTACCAAACGGGCAGCTGGCGAAGTCTCCTCCATACTTCGTATAACATTGCTGAATGCATGCTGGTGCTTCGGTGACCTTGCTTGATGGGGAAGCTAAGATCAATGTACCCAGCCCTGTATTTCTGGCATCTTGAGCAGGAGATAGAATAGCAAACGTTGATAATAAGACTAAGCTGTAAAGGTACGGTTTCATTTGGCCCGTGCTAATTGACGCGAGTATCGAGAGTATTCGTGAGTAGGCTTTAGATGCTGGTGAGCCGAAATGGACTAAGGGCCAGGGTACCTATACGGCGGACAAAGGAATTATATTATTTGCAATCTAGAAACTCAGGAAATTCATCTCTTCATTAAGAGATAGCCAAGTCACTGATGCGGGGGCAGGGCCAATTTAGCTTCAACCTACCCTTAGTACCTCACCGACACAAACCTAAATTGGCTTGTTTGGCATGACTTACGTCAACTGTTTGTCACTATTACCCTATAGCCGGGTCGGGTGGAATTCCTTACCATAGTACTCACCAACGTAACATTGAACTACAGCCATCTATGTCACACCCATGTCTTTGATGCCCTGTAAACTATGCACGCTTACTAACGAAATGGTTCCCTACTTTTAAATTCAGACAAATCTTAACACATAGACAATCTGAGCTGTCGATATTGCTAACATCCTCTTCTTGTCGTTGCATAAATGGAACTTCCTACTCGCAGTACGCCTACTTATGAAATAGCCGGAACCTGTGGCTTGAAAAATGTGCATCTGAACAATAGTGCGAGCTCGCGATTTAAAGGCAATCCGATTGGACTTGCAACATCTAAGGCTATCCTTGGGTTAACTATAAACGAATAAAGCCTGTTGTGGATGGGCGAAGTGAAATCGAGAGAAGCCATATCAGCCCACTTCACGCCTTAACGTGCCACCACTAGTTTGCATGAGCCATGTCGCCGCCCGAAGTAATGATTTGCTGATCAATGACAGGCAGACCTTACCATCTCCGGTTAGGATAAGTGCAGATGCAAAAAGAGCCTTCATCATGAGCCTTGTACTTCTTGAGAGCTTCATGCTCATAAATGGCGTCCACATGCTTTCTGCTCGCAAAGTATCGTCACCTGCTATCGCCAGGTATCCACTCGCACTTGTTCCACTCTCATCATGCCACCCTAAACTCAATTCTTTCTCTTCTTTTTCAGCACAACCAGATAGGTTGCGGTTTCGTGACTATGGCCACGGAGGTCGTACCTGATATTAGCAACAGTTCACGAGGTAACAACTAATGCGCGCCACAATGGAGCACATTACAAGCAACAGTACCAACACGACCTTCCAGGTGGCTGGGGATATTACTTGTCCCAGAAAAAGATTGTGGATATTTCGGTTGGTACCTTCAACAAGGCTGGGTCCGGTTCCCCGAGCACCGCAAATAAGGACCGGTGCCCTTCTTAGACACGAATAGCATCAACCTCCCCAGCAAAATCCTCTACTAGGAATTCAAGAGGTCATCAAAATCATGACCGATACCACTAGCCAGGGCTATTTTGGGGCTGGAGTGGTGAGCATAGGGTCGAAGGTATTATCTGACTCGTTCTGTATTATTCGCAAAGTTGTAAATATGATTTCGGGGAAGGGGGTTCTTAGAAATGAACACACCAAGTAGGCACTGGAATCGCTATTCTTAGCAAGATTCCTAAGTCCGACCCTGCCAGATCTTATCTAATTATAATGCAAGTTACTTAAATGAGTAATATTTCCTCTCCTTCTAGTATGTACCTAATAGTACGTTAATGCCTTCAGTCGGGACTCAATAACCATACGCGAGCTACCTAGCCTTGAACACAAAACCCTCGAGCAGCTGGGGATTCTACATAAGGGCGTCAATACAAAGGAAATATTACAGGCTAATGCGGTTGATGTCTGCCCACCTCCGTTTATTTTAATTAACTTTAATTAGGCTTCATGCTTCAGCAGTTAAATATACTCCCTAAATAGCTTTAATATACCGTAATAAAGAGAATACTATCATCCGCCTGATGTCCTATTTGCCAATGTGGCGGAGGGGTCATGTTATCCGAGTAGTCAGCAATTTTCTCTTTACACACAACAGATTGTTCGCGTTGTGCTTGAAATCATCATCCGTATTTGATTCCAACTTAGGGAATTTGTATCTGAGTAGTTCCTCGTTCCTCCACATCCCTGTTAGTCTGACCTCGACCTGGCATTGCCGTAGGTGCACCAACGACCATTTCGACTTGTCTTCCCTCTCCCACTTCCCTCACTGCTGTGAGAAGTTTCCAGGTTCGAGATCGTGATACCCTTGTTCCAGTGTTGCTCAATTCATCCGATTTATTCGACTGCAACGCGAGCGTCAGCAACTGGCCAAAGCTTCCCCATGCCCAGCAATGCCATGGATGCCGGACGAACATAATGAGAGCCAGATGGATGAGGGCAATAAAGATCTGAAGGAGAAGTGTCGTGAAGGCTAATTGAAGCGTTGCATTCTCCCCAAACCCATAAGCGTACACATGCTCGAAATAGGTATTGAAAATGATCGTAGAATTGGGACCAGGAGATGTTGGCGGCATTGGGATTTCAGAATAAACAGGACTGCCAAGGACTATAGTGACTTCGGTACTGTCTGGGGTTGCAGTGGCTTCAGTACTGTCTGGGGTTGCAGTTGCTTCAGGGATGCCCAAGTCTGTAGCGTCACCGTATAGGATTGCAGTGGATTGAGATAGCGCTTCTGCCAGATAGACTGCGAGAAATGCCGGGAGACAAGGCCCGGTACGGGATCCGAGATAGGAGAGATCCAAGGGGTCTAGGTATGCCTCATAGTAATTTACACAGAAGTCGTACCCTTGCTGATAGGCTGGATTCTCTCTCTGTGTGCTGACAGAATTTTGAGAAACTCCGATATCCCTAAGCCACTTATTCGTCATCTTAATAACATCTTTGGGGTCAGATTTCTGCCGTATATATTGCATGGTGTCGTTGATTGGGAACCCTAGGTGGCTCTGGATTTCCGCTGATTCCATCGGGTATTGCCAAACGTCGGCCTCCACCCAACGCGCTTGAATAAGGCAAAGGACCATGTCCATCCAAGGGAAAAGCTCTAAGGAGGACGCAAATAAAATACTTGCCGTGATTGGCACACGAAGTAGATGTTGAATATCCGGGACAGAAATCACCGTACGGTGGTAGAGTTCGTCACCATAATTGATGGGGATGTCCTTGAGAAAGTCCATATCATCGAAGTCAAGACTTATAGTAAAGTTCTTGTAGAGTCTGTCTCCAAAAGAGAACGTTGCCGATGTTTGATTCATTGTGCGGAACCGGTGGGAAGGAGCACAGTGGGCCGCCACCAGGGGTTGTTTCCACTTTTCTTTTCCAGCCAGCATTAATGCTTGGGATCTAAAGAGAATTCGAGGCGCTTGGGTCAACACAACGTCACCGTGGAGTTGTCGGGCGACAACATCCATTGGTGTTGTGGCATAAGCTGAGTCTCCACGATATTTGGAATCATTAGTCGGACTGAAGTAGCCATTTCCAAACGTAATTGGCCGATAACCCTCGCCGCCACCGTGGCTGCCATCTGGAAGGGATGGAACAGTTACGTTTGTTGACGATGACACGCCCATATGCAAGTCCATTAGTGTCTTTGTAAGCGATTGCAGTATCGGGTCAATATTCAGGTTCACACAAGTTTGGTTGTTGTCCTCGAAGAGAAAACAGTCCTCAGGCGCCCGAATATGCGCAGACTCAAGTTCCATGGGGTAAGGAGTTCCTCGAACAAATGCATAGCCCCTCAGAATGGATTCACCGAATAGGGTGGCGGAGGCAGACTCTGAGAGCTGCCACCAGTCGTAGCGAGGGATCATCGCAATAGCAGAGGACGGGCCTGCTGCTATGCCCAAGAGCGCAAAAATGAGTATCATCCCAGCGGTAGTAACATTAAAAATGCGTTTGGCGGAAGGGCTTAGCGCTGCTGACCAGAATTCCCGGCTGAAGAGGTATTGTAGCGAGAAGCTGATATTAAAGGGGGACGAAAGGAACCCGAGTGGAATACCATTCTCAATAAGGAGGCCATAGCGAATCCTATGTAGAAGGATATCCGCTAAAGAGATCAGGATTAAACTTTCTTGTGCCTTAGCTGCAAATTGAAGAGCAGCGAGCTCATCAAGAGTGGGATGAGACGGATCCCAGCGTATATTCTTAGCGTGAAGAATTAGTAAAACTGTCGTTACGAGCATCGCTGGAAGGTGAAAGAGGATAAAGTGCCAAAGTGCAGATAATCTGCTGTTGCTATAAACCTCTTTCAGAGGCTCGTTATTGTTAGGATCCTTGAATCGCTGACGCGGGTTGAGCTTATGCCCTAACCTTCCAGGAAATTTGCGAAAATCCATATTGGGTAGTAGGGAGCTTGGGAGGGTCGTTGATGCTGTAGTATTGTGTGGAGTGTGTCTTTTTGATTCTTGGTTTGAAGGTCGAGTGGATTGATTTGCAGTTTTGAAATCCTCTTGGTTCATGCAGACGTTTCCTGGAAGAGTGTTCGTTGTAGCATTACCCGCCTGCGAAAAGCCTCGCTCAGACTGAACTGACGCAGCTGGCTCATCTTTCTTTGCCATCTGATTTGCATCTGCTACCCGGTCGACGTCTGATGACGGTGACCGAGATTTGCCTTCAAGGATACCCATTGTTTTTAAGACGTTCAGGTGTCAGAGATATATGTAAAGTATTCTACCTCCTAATGATGGAATCATGCACTGGGGCTTGGGAGGACACCATCGTGAGCTTAGCCCGGCAGTGCCGTCACCTCTTGTACATTCCGCAGCCAATGGGTGATTTGGCTAACTACACCAACATTCTCAATAAACTAGCAAGGCATTCTTCGAAGCAGTGGAGGGCACACACGATTCTACACTATTTAAGACTAATATGATTATTTGGACACGGTGACCTCACATATAATTACGGCCTAAATCTGTAGATGGTGCTGCCTCATGCACTCAACATTGTATCTAGCCCGTATTGATAGCGCGCGCGCACACACGCAGCCCCCGCTCCCTTGCACTGTACACCAAGCTTCGTTGCTGAGCCGCTCTGGGATTGCCCTTAGGTACCCTGGAACCGGGTAGCAGTTTGACGGGTCAAACAAATAGCTGATGTGGCTCGTAACAAAAGGCTCTGTGGGCAGGTCGGATACGCGACTTCATTGCCCGTATGTATACTGGCCATTATTATCAATTAATTTCTGGATTCGTATTGGTTGTTCAATTTTACTTATTCCGAGTTGCAGCCCTGGTACTGAAAGTAGGTATGTGTACTGTACAAGAAACCATCTGCATATCATACGTATGAGGGTCATTTATATTAAGTGGCGCATTTAATGTTGCCAAAATGTGGCGGAACCTTGAAAGGCTGTCACTCGCATCCTACATTTAGCTTTTCTTTTCAGGCTATCTTTACAGTTTCGCGCGTAGGTACAGGCATGTCATAAGCCACAGCGTTTACTCCGTTATTTGTCGGCGGTCTTCTTTACTGATAAACTTAACAATATGTGGGTGCATTTTGCTTCACAAATGAGGTAATGGTACCCTTAATACATACTTCTTCCCAGCTAAATATATAAGAGCATCTCACGTCTACAACTAGTACAAGAATTTACGAGACGTAATGCCTTTTGCCGTACGCTAGATAAATGGCGGTTGGTAAAAATGATGTCGAGCTCCATGGGATCTCAAAGAAATAGTCTTTTCCCTACGTAACACGGCAAGGTGGGGGGGGCTTACTGCCACTTTTCAATAGTTCAAAACTGAAGCATTTAAATGAAAGGATATAATACTGTGTTCTGAGCATGGCAGTCCAGCTAGCCAACGAACCAACTACAATAAGGGCCGATGCTACAGTAGGGGTTGGTTTCTCGCCACCACCATTGTCTAGCGCTAAGGTTAAGGCAGATTCAAAGCCCCATCGCGGGAAGGTCCGAAACAGAGTCGAGATACCTTCTCCTGGTATGATACTGTCCTACACTTGATGCCGTGCTACGGATGGACATCATTGATGATAGTATTGTAGCAGGGAAAACGACTGGCAGGTCCATCCACCCTCTCTCGATGATGCAACTCATGAGATTTGTAGCAAAATGTCAAGACATCTATGTTGCTCAAGCATCGAATATGGCCCTGCACAGGGTTTATGAAAAGTGCCATCCTACGCCACATATTCAGACGTTTCTCGCTCAAGGTCAACCGACGGAAACGCGACGCGTTTCGTGTTTTAGGTTTTCCGATTTCATTAATGCGGTACGAGAAAGGCAGTGCGTTTCCATCGGGGGAAATATAGGGCGAAGATACTAAACGGTGATTAGTCAAGAACAGGAAACGCAATGCGTTTCTGCTGATAATTCTTGAGTAGGGCTCTTGTTCATCATAATTGCATCCACGGCTTCCCGTTACTTGCCGCGGAACCGGACGTCATCTCCGTACCCCTTTGAGTGCCACAGCCCTTCAGTAGGTATCTCGACCCACTTTACCCCACGTACAAGAAGGTGACAAAAGCTCCGCCGCAAGCACAGTTGAAAGGGCTGTCTTCGCCTGTAACTGGGCTACCTCTTTGGCGGTATAGCCATTTAATTCAGCAATTTCAATTGGCTGACAACCCTCTATAGCGGCTTGAGTACAAGTTGGCCTGTAGCGGCTGATTTACTTACTTTGATTGGTTATATATCCCTGTTGTGACGCTCCTGAAGGGCTGTGGCACTCAAAGGGATAGGCGACCTAGCTCTTGGTCAATGTCAACTCTCCGAAGGGTCTTCCATCGCCTCAGTTGCAGGTCTCTCATTGCCTCATAATGTAGCGATGGCGTTTTCCGTTTGCGCCCTGGCGTGAGAACCTCCCCAAACCCGTTGACAGCCGATGGGAAACCAAGTAGGCGATGCCACTCTTCGCTGATGAACCGGAAGTTAAAGCGCCGTTCGTTCGTCTCAAAACACCCTTCTGTAATAAGCCTGCCGTACACGATGCCGGCAGTCAAGGACCCGTGGCAGGCTTGGGCATCCCAGGGACTGTCCTGCTCCACCTCACTTCTGTTCTCGCCGTCACTTTTATCATCGCTGCCCGTCCCATACCCGTTTTCCCATCATTATCATGATTCAAAGGGTTATTTTTAGCCAATCAGCAACCCGTGCCAAGTCCACTCGATACAAGTCCAAATTTTAATCGACATAACCCAGTTTGTTAGACGATTACGGTTCAATCGCCTCTTAATAGTTCTTAGGGTTGCAAATCCGCATAACTCGCATACTAGAAGTTGATATTCTGGAAGAATAACGAATGGGTAGGTTGGGTTGGATGATTGAGATTGCTTACTAGGGCCCATTGTCTTCATTAGCAAGAAACTTGTTATACAGCGATTAGGTATATGCTTCCCTATATCTCGGTCTTGGTTAAGAGGAAGATCTCTATAACCTATTTTAGAAGATTATTGCTAGTAAATATACACTCTAAGTTACGCGTACTCGCGCCTTCTTGCCAACTACGCGTTTTGTGATTAATTTAATTGAGACTGGTCTAAATGAAGTCTACCCCCTGCGAAATTCAAGCCTACTCCATGTCGGGCGGGTCTAGAAATTAAATTCTACCCCCCTGTAAAAATCAATTCTACCCTGGGTTGTTTGGCATAAAACAAATGAATTCTACGTAGAATTGGTTTTGGTATGGAGCACTAGGCTTCGTCGTTCGTCTCGTCGGTGAACTCGTCAGCTAACACGATGTATCAGTTGGGCAGAGCAGGGAAGGAAGGTTGAGAATCCAGCAGGGCCTATGCGCTCAAGCCGTGGACGAAGAACGAAAGGAGAGTGAGGGAGAGGAAGAGGTCGAAAACAAGCCGCTGCTTCTGCACGCCCTCACGCTCTTCGCTCAAGGCAGTACCATACCATACATCCAAAAACCACCGGCACGACGGTCTATCCTCCAACCCCTCTGGAACTGGTCCGTTGCATCTTCTGTGCTGACTGCACTTCCTCGGACGCTTTGAGGCTCCTCGTCTCGGTCCTCGCCATCGTCGATGTCAGGCCCATCAGAGTGAATATCATCAAATTCGATTTCCTCTGAAAGCCCCAAGCACGACATGAAAGGCTTTTCGGCGTCAGTCACTACGGTTCTGTTGACCAGCTGGAGATGACCCTGATGCTCATACGATGCTGGCGGGGTTTGAAAAAGTCTTTAGGCAGTTCCCCATATGCGCCGAGAAGCCGGTATTGGTATACTTTTTCTCTATCGCCGACTTCCTGGTCTGACAGCGGGTCTATTCCACTCTGCTGTCTGCGGCGATGATGGTGCGTTTCCCCCAGCCAGGTCAGGCCGGCCGAGGTTGCGTTGGCCGGCCGAGAGGTTTTCCCTCCTCCTCTGCGACTGAGTAGTCCAGGTTCCCCTGACTGGCTCTCCTGGCAGTTGCAGAGAATGACTAATCTCTGTGGCGGGACGCAGCTGCTGTGATGGTAAATATCCCGTAGCTTCTTGCCCTTGTTTGCCCCCTTTATGGTCATTTCTCGATGATTGCAAGTACTGTGTTGAAGGTGACGTGGCTGTGTAGCTTGACTGCTGCGTCAGTGGCAAGTCTACCAGCCTAGTCGCCTCCACAGCTCGACAATTGTACCCCTGAGCACCGCTCGTCTTGTTTGTCGGTATAAACCCTTGTGACGGCTGCCGCCGCTGCTGATCATCGGAGGAGGTTGTGGCCGCCATCTTCGACAAGAGCCTCTCATACTCTTGGTACGCCGTTTGAATCATTCGCAATGTTTCGTCCGACCAAGGGGCTCCGTCGTCAGACTCGTTGATTTCCACTGCTTTGCGACACCGGTCCGCAGCCCACATAAGAACGGCTTGATCGATGTACGTGCCAAGTTCGGTGGAGGCGTATACACCACGGAGTGCCGGATTCACCTTCACCTCGGGTATGTTTCCAAGCTGACTACATATGGCGCGCGTAATGGCAGAAGCTGGTCCTCGATGCGTCTCGCTGTCAAGGTTGTGAGCCTCATCCCTACCGCGAAGGTCACCAACGCGATTTGACACGGAATCCTGCCAAACTGGGTGGAATGCTGGCCCAATAGTGTCCTGAACAACCCGGAAAAGCCCCATCCATAAATCATCGCTGGCGAAGCGTTCTGCGTAGCTATGATCGTGTTCTTCTTCCGGCATAGGGCTAGATACTGCGCCGTCGAGGGATCTTTGAACCTGGCGACGTTGAGCCGAACATAGTCCAGGATCTTCTTCTCCAGAAATTGGGAGCGTAGTTCCAGCCAAGCTGCCACGTCGTCGGCACCGCCATCACCGCCGCCCCCTTCTCTCAGCTGAGCCCACCAATTGGCCCCGTATGCGGCCACCATCTGCCTTTCAATGGCAGGCGTCAGATCCTGTCGCCTTAGCGGTTTGTTGTTGTCATGACGATTCACAATATCGATGGGTTGGGCATTGACCCAGCGCACTACATGGTCCATGATCCGTGTCATGATCTCGCCTTCGTCCTTCTTTATCCTCAGGAGCGACTGCACATCGGCGAAGGGAAGAGTAGGATTGTGTTGAAGAATGTGGCGGAAAAGGTCGTTATAGGCCTTCCTGTCAAGCGAGCCGAAAAAGCCGGTCTGGCGAGAGGTCGGGGCAGTCGAATCGTCGCCGTTGCTACTATCTTTTGGGTAGAAGAGCTGATGAACGTCTGTGGCGGTATAGGTGTTGTTTCCAAGATCTGTGGCCAGCTTGGCCCAGTCTGAGACTTGAATGGATTCGGCGGCGGGGGTTGGTAAGGTCTTGAGAGTCTCGAGCACCTGATAGAATGTGTCGAACAAATACTGCTCGTATAAAACAACGGAGTCGCTCGCGTCAGCCTCGTAAAGTTTGGCCTAATGGGGTCCACGACGACGACGACGAATCGATTGCACCACCGTAAGGGTAAGAGGAGTCACTCACGTCATCGATTCTGTAACTGGCCATACGATCCCATATCGAGATATTGAAGGTTGCTCTCCCTATCTGGGTTTGGCACCAGCGAGTGATCATGGGTCTCCATCGCTCATTCTTCCACAGAGTGACAAGTCGGCTGATGGGAAAGCGAGTTTCACTACGGAGGCAGAGAATATCCAGCATCCTTCTCTCAAGAGCTTGTTTGTTCTTGTTCTTCGGGGGGGAGAAAAGGGTGGGATCTCGGTCGGAGGCGAAGGCGAGCTGCAGCCAGATCTGGCCATGACTGTCAGGCAGGGTAAGGTCGCGACGGTTGGCGCGGAGCTTGATGTCCAGCTCGACGGGGAGAGTGTCTGAGATCATGCTAGTCAGTGTCTGATGATGATGGCGACAGCAAACGCATACCCTTATTATAAAACTCGCATGTCCACCACAGATCGTCTGAACCAGAGCCAGTTTGCTTAACGTAGTCTCGTAATGCTTCAATGCGATGCTGGCCGGTCATAAGCTCGGGTTTCTCGTCGTTGACATCGTCCCAGTGCTTGAATGATAGTACGGGATGACCATTAGCATGACGATCTGATCCGGCAATTGTACTGATGATGCTGTCAACAGCGGCGGCACTGCATATTACCTGAATATAGTTCTCCTCGGCTCGGCGGGTGAGATTGCCCCGGCTAAAGGACCGACAAAGGTGGGCGACATGATTGCGGTCAAGTGGTCTATTGTTACTGCGAGACCACGAAGAGGTAAGGAGGTTGATGGGAAACTCGGCAATGGCAAGGCGGTACGGCTCCGCCTGTCTTCTCACTGAGTCGACCTCCGTGAATGATAGCGGAGAAGGCTTCGGCGATTTGGCGGAGTCGGAGCTTGATGGCTGTTGTTGGTGGCCAACGGGTGCAGCAGCAACGGTGAAGCCCAAAGTCATCGAGGAAGCCGCAGAGCCGGAATCAGTTACTCTCCAATCACCTGCTGCCTGTTCTGCGTAGCCTGGGTAGGGAGAGACGGCCGAAGTTGGATCATTCCGTAGAGGGTATGAAATATCCTGGGCTGAACACTGATTCTCTGAAACGACCCAGTTCGACAAAGGACCACCATCCTGGGGCGGGGCAGTCTGCGGTATTGTCGATGAGTGTTGGCGAACATGATAGGATCGAACGTCAGGTGGCATGAATTCACGTTCCGGGTCTCTCCGTGGACGGTCCGCTGTTGCTCGTTCTCCATCCGCATCCGAAAGACTCGGAATCGCGACAGCTACGGCCTCCAATGATCTCCTCATCAACAGTTCTCCCGCGCTTGTCAAATCAGCGTTGGCGCAAGCCGCACTGTTCGTCCGTCCTGTATCCGTCGGAGAACGCGTTATCGGAGCGGCCGGTAGTGCGGCTGTGAGGGGAACTCGTAGAGAAGTATTGTAATCGACGGAGGAATCTTGAAAAGCAGATGTTTCCGGTGGGAGATGCTGAGTGCTAAATGACAACGCGGTAGGATGGCTCCCACGGGAATGCTCGTATGGATGACCTAACAGAATGCGGGACTATGAGCTTGATGATGGGGAGAATTTGAATCCGCAAGCCTTACTAACTATCAGGAAAATCGGCCTCTCCGTGATGGACCTGGCTCACTAGCCGAACAGTTTCATGGCTGTCGGCTTCCAGGAGTTGTTGGGCTCGGCTCTGCTGACGCAATTGTTGGCGCCGTTTTCTACCACGGTCCCGTTCTCGCTGTTTCTTGGCTCCAGACGAAACCGAAGGAGGCGCCATGATCCCTTAGCGGGCGTTCGACCTTGAGACAGAGCAAAAAAAATCGCATGCTCGTAGATTTGCGGGTTTATTGGGCCCCTTGACGTATTTGTGGAGGTGTTTTGGTGTTTATTCACGCGCCTATGCAACGCGTCTTCATGGTCATATTCTCCAAGACCTAATAAAGGGGTGGGCTTAATTTTAAGTCTCAATGTATGATTGGATAGGCTGACAGGGTTACGAAATGATGGTTGGTTTTGGAGTGCGTCAGCTGAGTGTTTACGTGTCGACGAAGAAAAAGCAAACATGAGGTTAACTCGGCACTTGCTTGCCATCGGAGACACCATATACGGAGATCTAGGGTAAGTACGAAGGATGAATGCGACAGCACGTTAGTGTGAACTCACAGTGACGCAGAACGCAGAGTTTCCTATCACCAATAGATGCGTTGTATCTGACCCATGTTACATAGGATGATAACATCTACTAGGATAGAACCTAGTTCGTGCGAAATATAACATATGATTGTTTGCAACTAACATTTCCAGTTGTGTGGGACGCTTAAGTTTCCCGTTCCATCAACAATTCTAAAAACTGGAAACTTGCTTGTTCTAGGACGTCGCTGTGGGGCCATCCAGGATACCGTCCAGCTCAAACAAGGATACAGTCCAGTCCATACCTCATTCTCATTGGCCAAAGCCTAGATATACGAGCAGGGTATAATGGTAGCTTAACAGGGTTGCAAGGACGTAATTTTGCAAACAGCCTTTCAGAGTGCAGATCCTGCTTTCGCCGTAGAATACATACAGACGAATGCCTTCTATCACATATTTCAGAGTTATGAGTAAGAATTTTTTCACAATTATTATAATGTGTGCGATTGTGATAGAAAACCGAGTTGGCTCCTAGTCACGTTGAGTTGGGCGGCTAGCTATTTTAGAGCATGGCTGAGGTGCCTGCAGGGATACCATCCTCTCCAAGCCTTGATCTCATTGGTCTGCTCTCCAAACAAGCGATCAGGGTATAACGTTAATTGACAGGGCTCTACCTCAACACGTAAGACAGCCTCAGCCTCCTTCGTCTTGGCAACGAATTGGATGCCTTCTATTTGCGAGTTTCTCAATCGAAAGTGAGGACAAAGGGGACTCTTTGGTATCAATCAATCAAATACGCTCGTCTCCGTTTTTGTATCTAAGAGTTTCTGCATAAGTCAGTGAGTTTTGGTTTTGCCGAGATAAAATTGTCCCCGCGGACTCAAGTTTGGAGGGAGCCAGATTCGCATGTCCAAAATACATACTTCGCACGCACTATGCTGCATGCGTCGCGATAATTTTCAGGCAGCGTTCGACCCACACATCATCTTGAGTATCGAACACAAGACCAATAAATGCAGGCGGATCATTCACCAATGACAATAACTTCGTTCGCAACTCGAGGAGCTCCTTATCGGGACGGAGATCCAGTTCACAATTCCGTGGATTCTCCCGATATTTGTACGCTGGATTGCGGACAACCCAGCCAAGTTTGCAAAGGATGCGATTGCTGATTCCTCTATGCTCTAAGGAATTGGTCAATAAGGGGTCGCCGGGTAGGCTTCAAATGCGATCTTACCCATTCTTTTCATCATTTCGGGGATCCTGAGAATCATACCATCATCTCGATCCCAAGGGAAACATTGCGGGTAGAGGAACCAAAGCATCCGAGTCATGAGTGTCACGGCTAAAAGCTGGCTATTCTTCTCAGGGCCGGGCTCAAAGTTGTTCTTGTTTTGCGGCAGTTTAGGTATGTGTGTAGATGACGTAAACGTCAGTACTATCATCAGCAAGAGATCACATAAAGGATCCTTGAGAGCTTGCTCGAGACAGTCGCGAGCGTGTTCGTAGTGCGCCAAGAGTTTCTGATTGCCGGAAGCATATAGTTGTCGTGTAAAGTCGAGTCCTTCTTCGATAATTCGCGGGATCTCGGTAAAGGGAACAGGGCATCCAAAGTCGATTGAGGAGGTCCGCATCCCCGTCTCGGAAGTATCAGGGCCGACCTCAGCCTCAGCTGTATTCTCCGGCTGTAGACTCATAGGAAAGCCTGACATGTAGACATTTCCGCCAAGTAACCAACGATCCTCCCTGCAAAGCTCCATATCATCTTCCCATTTCCTCCACTGATGTAACCCGGAAATAAATGGACGACAAGGATTGAGTTGGCCTGGGCTTTTCGGCAACGTGGTGAACAAGCTGTGCATATTGTAGTGTGGGATTATCCAAAAATGAGGTAATGCGTGCCTTCCTAGGGATCCTTTCCAACTTTCTGCATCAGCGGCCCCAAGGTGTGTCTCGATAGATGCATGGAATCTTCGAGCCAGCTGTCGATAATAGCAGTGATCCCAGAGTGTACGGGCCAGACCATCGTCCCAGTCGAAAAGCCCCTGCACCCTATCGTGGTAGGCTCTTCCCAACTTGTGCGGTCCTTTTCGCGCAAAGGACAAATAAGGTGGCTCGCCGGTCAAAGTGTGAACGATGTCGTAGCTCAGTCCTTGGTAACCTTCCCAGACCGATTCGTGCTCGCTTCTGGGCCCCAAGTCAAGAACAGGATTGGTACTGCAGATCTTTCGAATGACCTGAAGTGCAAAATGCCGATATATCATCTTGCGCATGCGGTCCAATATATCAGGGTAAGCACTCGGCTCGCTGGTCCGCAGGTGATCCTCCAATTCTCTGGCTTTGCAATATTCCCGGCTTACAGATTCCACATCCTTCCAGTTGCGAAACATTCCCTGGAGTCCATTGAAAGTGAATGTGGTTGATGCCACGAGGTTATCATGGAGGTGGAAATCAGTCCAGTTGAAAAGATCGAGAGGCAACCAAGCGAGGCCTGTCTGACGCATACTGCTCTCGAAACCTAGACCACGAAGAGGCTTTCTCTGTCCGTTCTTGTATGTATCTTTGAACATCTGTGAGCGCTTTGCAACATGATGGCAGTTGACGCTGGCCTTCAGAGAACGAAGGAGAATGGTGACCATGATCATGTTTCTTTGATGATCTTCCCAGTTGGCATCGCGCCGGCTTCCTCGAGCCCGGACAAATTCGATAGCGGAGAGCCAGCGATTGAACTCCCATCGCATAAATTCGTTCACATGAGCAGTTGGCAACACCCAGAATGGGCAATGTTGACCGCAAGGGCGTGATGTGAAAGGATCTACAGTTGTGAATAGTTCCCAAGAGATTCGGTATTCTTCTCGAACGCCGAAGCTCGTCTCCATAGAACTCTCCAACGCAAACCTTATTCGAGACTTCATAGCTTGAAATACTTTGCGAAGCCGTTTGAGTTTCGGTGCAGACTGGAGCGAGGTCGCCAACCCGGCGTTGCGATATTGCCGAGCAGCCACGATCCAAGCGTCGAGTAATGAAGATGGACATGTCAGCCCTTCTAGATTCGGTTCACCAAACAACCCAGAGTCCCGCTTCGAGGCCGTCGAAAAGAGATCCTTATTCACGTTGTAACGTTGAGCATAAGCAATGCCTCCCTTGCGTAGGGGGTGGGATCGGCGAGTCTCCACCCTAGCGCTACCTGCCTGGCCGGTAAGATTCCAGTTGAAGTGTTCCGATGATATCAGCGGCTTGTCGTCGCTGTACCTCATCGAGTGGACCCAGGACGCCAAACATCGACTTTTGTGTAAAAATGTGCACTTCTCTGAAGCTGCAGTATTTTCGAGACCAACATCTACCCACGTATTGGATAAATCGGCTTTTGACCAATCCAGCACTTGATGAAGGTGAGCCGTAATCTTGGTACGGCATTCTTGAAATGTCGAAGATTTTGCTTCCAGCTTGATGTTCTTTGCGCTCAGTACAATAAACATCCCGCGAAACACGGCGAGGTCAGCCTGTTCCGTATTCTGGGTCATATAGTGCCAAATCGCCGGCAGGTATTCTTGAGGAAGGTATTGATGCATATCCATCCTGTTGGGAACCATTCCTCCGCAGGTTTCCCGTTGGCGACTGTATGTTTTACTCTCCACATCATCAAACGAACGAGGATGATGTTGGATCACATCAGGTGGACAATAGCGACGAATTGCTGGCAGGAGAAGTTGGTCAACCCACATCCGCCGTTCCTCTTTAGTAAGGTAGGTCGTCGTTCGACAAACGTGGGAGATTCCGGGAAAGAAGACATATACACTGAATTGAGGAGATTGGCGTCCGCTGCCTAGTCGAAGGTGGGGAATGAGATGTAGAGCTGTTCCGTGGTGAAAGACATGAATGCTGCTTCCGAGATTTCTTGAAACTGGCGAATGATACGATACGTAAAGCCCACGGGTGATAGATAAACATGAAGCCCAGGAGATGACGCTGTCGATATCCCAAGTACGTTGAATATTGGGAGGGTTTTCCTGAGACCTCTCGATGTTCAAGTTTGGGCGACTGTCTCCACCACTTAGTATCGAGAGCCAATCCGGCTGAACCTGCCCACTTTCGTCTGCCCGGGCCTGAGACGACGTAATTCCGATTGCATCTGGTAACCTAAGATTCCGCCAGTAGTCTGCCATATTCTTTAGACTCAGCCCAGACCGCGCATTCCCGCTGACGATTTCTTGTTCTTGTTCTTGGCAGTCGCACAAACGCCGCCAAGTTCTTTCTAAGAAACCCTTTGCCAAGTGAAGATCCGACTCAGAAGGAGTATTAGTGTCGTAGTTGCCCATCTCGCTTTCAGCATCCGAGACATCCGACTCAGAGCTGGGGTCTGTTTCGAAAGCGTCTTCTGATTGAGACTCGACATCAGACAACAACCCATTGCCAATGTCTTCTTCATGGACAGCTGCGTTCCCATCCTGCCGTATCCCGTCCCAGTCGCTTTCAGCTGCTTCGTGTGCATCTGGGCTAGGAGAGGCATTTCTCTCAGGCAAGCCTGATATGCTTTCTCTCTCTGAGGAGCCTGATATAGTAGAGTAGTGCAACTTTGAATTTGGAGTTTCGCATCTGTCATCTTCTCTGGTAGAGTGGCGCAGATCACCATGTGGTCCTATCACGCGTGATCTCAGTGCTCCCTCTCCTAACGGGCTGGGCGAATTTGAGCCCGTTTCAAGTGTTATGCTTGGTCCAATGCTAGCGAGTGTTGTCTCAGTTCCATCTGGCCGACTAGCGACGTTTACATGTACATCAGGACAGTTTATCGGCTCTTGGGGGCGTTGCGGCGAGGATGAAGGTAACAAATCATCCACTGGTTGTGGGGTATAGATTTGAAATTGAATATGTCCATGCACCGTGGGGTTCTGGAGCCGTCGTCTGGCGCGTTTAGTAATGACATCTTGCCTTGCTTTCGCCTCTGGTGTATCGTACTTTCGAGGTCGCCCACGCTTCCTGGTTGTCTCAGACATAGTGATCAAAACGCAGTATTAAGGTGATTGACTATTAAGGTGATTGACTATTAAGGTGATTGACTATTAAGGTGATTGACTATTAAGGTGATTGACTTAGCTTGTCTGGAGGTTCCTACAGTTTGGTGAGATGAGCTTACCCCTGAGTTGACCGCGAAATCCTGATTAGGCTAGTGCGTGACCGCGAAAATCAGATGAAGTTAGCGTGTGACCGCTAAATTGTGGTTGGCCAGAGTCTTGAGCACTAAGGCCGAGATAGGCTAGCGCAGTGACTAGGAAACTCAAAACGGCAATTTTAATTGACCCGATGGCTTTGTGCACA
>PVQA01000506.1:0-17282 GCA_002980515.1 Fusarium burgessii | reverse complement strand
AATGAGGGAGTCTTTGATGTATGGGTTACAAGCGAGAGCGAGTTGTTTAAACTCGTCCCATTCAATAGCCGAAAAGGGCACTCTCCGACGCGTGAGTATGCTGATCAATGCTTCCTGATATGCTTGCGGGTTGAAGGCATTTCGAAGTGCGTCCTCGCTTGCTACAGGGCGAAAATGTGCGGAGATTGAGCGCTGGGTGCCCGATACAGACCTGGTGGATCTGGATGCGACGGGGTGGTTGTTTCTGACGTGATTGGCAGCATTTGCCTTATGGTCGTATCGTTTATCTCCACACACAGTGCAAGTATAGATGGTTTTACCTCCAGTCTTGCGTCCGCGTGTATTTGAATGGTCCTTCGTGATGTCCATAATTGAGAGGAAGTTTGACGGCAATCCATTGACATCTGGGGGGTTTTCTGTAGCACCAATAATAGACAATTTGTCAGATGACATATTGGTAGGTAAAAGGCGAGATTTTGAACTTGGTATCATGGATTGAGACCCGATATCAATGGGTTTTGTGTCGACCTAGCACCGATACACGAATGCGGACATTGAACAAAAGATCAGTGTAGATTGAGGACCATCTCTTCTATCTAAAGAGCGACGAGAGTCGGTCTCTTATACCTGTGTTCAGTCTGCCGATCTCATAGGCAGCAGGCTGTTACCTGACGCTAGGTATGGTGTAGCGTTCACGCTGACCGTGAAGCTATTCACAATGGTCGTGATCCTTGCCCTTGACCTAAGCGAAGGTCTCCGGAGCTTGACATTTTGAAAGATTTTTCGAGTGCCAGGGTTGAAAAATCGTTTAACCGTTCAAACGGTTTTAGGATGCCCTTAAACGGTTAAACGATTTAACATGCATAAACGTTTTAAACGGAACGAACGAATGAACGAACGAACGAAAGTGCCCATGCATGGATCTTTGTACCAAGTTCCCAAGTTGTGGTTAGTCCCTACCTCTTTGCTGTGGCAGCTGTAAAAGGTCACCATTATACACCTCCCAACAAGGCGACGGAACTTATCGTCAAACGATCCCACATGTGGTTCAACAGTTGTCCAAAAGGATTTCAATGTCCGATATAGCTGCAGAAAGTATAGACGATTCCAAGTTGGAGGACATGAACGGTTGAAAAGTTGATGAAACACATATTCGGACCAGCTGTCTTTGGGTGGTGCAAAATTGCGGCTCGTCATCCAACAAGGTACCTCCTCAGGCAGATTAACCAAAGAGCTGTAATCGTTGGAAGTTGTTGAAACATAGGTTGCCCAGGCCCTTGCATAAATCTCCCAGATAGTTTGTGCAGTGACCTTCTTACTGGTCTGGGCTGCCACTTCTTCCATATTCTCTTTCAGTACATCCAAAGGGGGCAAATTGCTGCGGCCTCTCTTTGCCCTCAGTCGATTCCATATTGATTCCAACTTGTGGAGAAGGTGAAGGTTGTAGGCCCTCGCTATCTCCTGAGTCGCGAATTTAGCTGCATCATAAGCTAAGCTTTTCCCTTCTGACCGGTGGCCTCCATCAAAAAGCTGCTGAATTTTCTCAAGACGTTGCAACAGAAGTATCTCTACAGTCACTTTGGATGTCGTCAGGGACTGAATGTTGGATTGCGACGCCAGGTAACTTTGCAGCGGGCTCCGTGGAACGTAAAGGTTGACAAGTCTGTGAAGTGATATGTGTCCGTTGTACCAGTCCATAGTTTCGGAAGGGATCCATAACATGCCGGATGTCGCAAAAGATTTATCCAGCCCTAGACCTTGTCGCCGCAATCGGAAGCGACGGGGATCAGATCGATCACGTACCACCCATTCCTTGAGCCAAATCCAGTTGTCGTATGCAATAGATTCCTTTTCATTCAGCGTATGTATGAGGAGCCGGCACAAGAGTTGGGCAGTATAGAGAGATAAGATCAGTTGGACAGAGACTTCCCCCTTGTTTGTGTTACCTGAATCAACAGATTGCTGGGCTAATGCTTGGCCAAATAAATGATCAAGAGGAAGAACCAATCGTGCGGCTTGGGTCAAAATCAATGCCTTGAGATCTTGAGTAGGGAGGATCCAAAAGGGGCTGTGCTCGCTATCATCAGATGCGAAAGACACTCTTCGGGAGATTTGGCCAACATGAGGATTCATTTCCGGATCAAAATAGCACCGATCCCACATGACTAGGATAGTTTCGAGCCCGAATGTGATTTCCTTACGGACACCATAATCCGCGAGAGATGTGAGATGGCGTTTGTTCGCTTCCCATGAGCGTAGTAAGGAACTGCGACTGATCTGTGTCGTGGGTGCCCGCTGGCAATTATGACTCGATGTCCAAAAATCATCAATCATTTCATCACTCAGCGAGAGTAAAGGGAGGAACTCCGACCCGAAGATATCGTAATCACTGTGCATAACAGTAAACATTTCTTTGATGCTATTGTACGCTTTTGCCCGTATGATCCCTGGCTCTACAGAGTAAGGGTTGCCAGGATTTGATCTTCGTGTCGGTTTGGACTTCGACTGGTAGGTGCTCACGTCTCTGAAAAGAAAGGATCGATAATAAGTGGCATCTGGTGGGCTTTCCGGAACTAATTCGCAAATCCTTTCGTGCAGTGCACGATTGCAACGGTCCTTCCAAAGCAGAGTCAAAGGCCCTGTACTAGTGGAAGCCGGGCAATTAGGCTCACCAGCATGGTCTCGACTTCCTATATCAAGCCAACAGGAACGGATGTCTATTTGATGAGGGTCGAAAGCTTCAAGGACTGTATCTCCAAACTGTAACAAGACTCCCTGGAGAGATGGCTGACAAAACGTATTTTTCAAATCATGGGCTTGAAGGACTAGCTGTGGATCTCTGAAATAGGCAACAGTGCCCCCTCTTCGTGTAGGAATAGCGACTGAGTTTGCCTTGCTTACTACCGAATCCCAGAACCGAGCAAGGTTCAGGGCTGGGAGCTTGTATTCAAGACGGTAAGCTCGACTTTGATCGTCTCTCTTCCACCGATTGTTGCCGACCTTTTCTTCATATGACCGCGATTTTGCGTACACCATGTCATACGACTGAGGAACCTCTTGGCGGAAAGGAAGTGGTATCGTCTCATATACTGCAGGTATGACAATTTGATCGTAAAAATCTCTTTGACGTTCGAGTGAAAGAAAGTTCTTCGAGGCTGATGTCGTTGACACCGGACCCTGAGCGGCATGTGGGAACAAGACGAATGCGGCGAACCTAACGCTTGAAGCATTGAATGTACCAAAGTGAATGTGTCTTGTTTTAGCGATATCGATTCCGTGCGGTTGGATAATTTGCTCCCTAGAATGATTGAGAGCGAATGATGGAAGGAATGATAATCGGAAGTCATTAGGCGGTCGAATTGCTTGCAAACCTCGAGCTCCTATCCAAATGCTATCAATATCCCAGGACCGGTTTACCGTCACGGATACAACAGGCAATGTAGACTGCGCTTTCTTAAAAGACAAGGGCTCCACTGGCGGCCGGGATAGGAAAGACTCCCATTTGGAGAAGTGGGCGCTGGGCTCGTAGGAAGCGGTCTTGCCAAAAATATCCACCATACTCGGGAGCATGGATTGTAAATGCTGTGCTCTCTCAGCAAGGCTGTGGACTTCAGATGGTTCGTCATATTCTGGGGGAGTGCTGCCTGTTGTCGTAGTCAGCTGGCGAAAACCGGAATAATATAGAAATGTTTTCGTTTAATGATTTGACGTACACTTGCAATCGAAGCTGAAGAATAGCTTAAACAACTGATCGTATACGGTAATTGCCCCATCGATTGCTCGAACTCTTGTTTCACTTCCTTGATCTCTTGCCGCTTGGTAAAAACGATCGAGGCCGGCACAAATCTTGATGCGGCTATGTTCAGTTGGGAGTGATCCAACCCTTGATGATAGTGGTTGTGTGGCGCCGGGACTAGCTCGATCTACGTCCAAACTGTAGCTCCACGAAGGGTCGCCTTCGCTCGGGTCGCCTTCGTTGAGGTTAGAATGTGCGTCTTCTGTCTCATATTCGTAGCCTGGTTCCATAGTTCTATTCTCGACGTCATGGGCCGATGCGTTCGACGGCCGATCTATCGGCAGTTTCGAATGTAGTACTCCATCAATGGTGAGATCTTGTAGCCCGGATAGGACATCATCTTGACTGTTATTGTTCACCGCGTTGAGGTTTTCCGACGTACTAGTCGCTGCATGTAGTCGTAATCTATGTTGCCTTTCCCTATATCGCTGCACTCGGAGACGCGTCTGTTCGCGTCGAGTCTGAACGGGATCGGGCGATGGAACGTACTGTTCCTCCCGGCCCATTGGCTGTTCGGATACTCCTGAAGCTGAAGCATTTGGACGAGTCGAGTCGTTTGCTGCTGAGATCGGTCCCGTAACGGCTTGGGTAGGTGCGTCGTATGGAGTAATCGAAGATTCAGGGGTGGTCTCACGTATCGATTGGGAGCATCCATTGATGCAACTGGCCGATTCGGTTTGTACACCCGTTTGAGGGTCGCGGGCTTGCTTTTGTTGTCGCATTCGTTCTCGATAGGCTTTGGCTTTCAGCCGATCACGTTCCCGGGCATGTTTCATGGAAACCGGTCGAGGAGCCATAATTCTTAGAGGTTTGTGTTACCAGGTACTATGTTTGTGCAAAGATAAGATCCATCTGGACCTGTAATCCTGTTTCGTTAGCCACGCTGTTTTTGTCCCTCATTTAACCACTGACGCGTCCACCGTTCAGAATCGAGTCGTCACACATTATCACACATAATCACCGCAGTTTAAGCAAGGCAATCACGCGTGTGGCAATGGAAAAGCGAGCCTATTGGACGAAAATGGTGAGTTCTCCTGTACACAAACTCTAATCGAGACTCAGCAAAATGAGAAGGCGCGTCTCTTCCGTGGTAAGATGGATTGCTAGAGCGCAAGAGGGCGAAAACGCGACGACAATACTTATTTATGGCAACATTCATGTTAGGTTATTTCCTATATGCCAGTTTCTCCTATCACAGTACTAATGATATTCAGATGCTATGTGCACTTTGAACGCTTGCAGACTGCCGAGTTTGTTCTGGATCGCAGGCTATAGTGCTAGTATGGTAGCTGTTGTGTGATACCCCTGAGCTAGTGTGGATACCGTTACCGTCATGCCTGTCCTGGATTGGCTGTAGGACAGCGTTACCGCCATAACATGATGGGATTGGCTGCATCCCAAGTTCTTGAGCATGGGTGTAACGCTGTGTCGACCAGGGTGTAACGCTCTGCGATAAGCAGAACTTATCGTCATACCGGCACATGGTAATCAATACCAAGCTGTTAGCACGAAGAGTTCCAAACCAAGAACAAGGCGTCCTAAAAGCGTCGCACCCGTCAGAAGAGATAATTCAGTGACTGAGGATACTGTCAACTTGGCTTTATCAAGTTTTGCAGAGTCAATAGAGCCTAAATGCGCTTTTTATTGGCATTGAAACTTTTATGCTCCCTAACGGCACAGACTCAACATTCACTGAAACCCGAGCCCGATTTCCATGACATATATACAGGATAAAGCCAAATCAACTCTACATCCTGGCANNTCAGAGCTGAATCTGCCGCGCACCTAGGATAGGATTAAATCAGCGACCTACCTATAGCCAGGTGTCGTTGATCCAGCATGCTAATATACTTGCAAGGAGAAAACACAACGAGACAGCCAGTTGACTGTTGATGTGGATGGAAGAATAGAAGAGTCATAAGAATAATATTAGGTTATTTATCTCCTTGACAGTCATAAGGCACAAATACATCGCCGACCCACTGTAGATTAGTCATAATATCAGTACTTCAGGTAACTTCAAAACTTTCTCCACTAAAAACTCTATGACGTTCATTCTGACGAAGAAACAAGGGCGTTGCCAAGGATGTCAGGGCATTCAAATTGGCCCTTGATCCTGTAGCTCTCAAAAGGGCCGGAAAAAAAGGGCTCCGTTGAATACGGCATCTGACGATAGCTTCAACCGCAGGGCCGCACGCAGGAAGGTCGGCAGTAATACGCAGTTGGGTTGTGACTGTTGTGATGTAGCTATTTGTAAACGGCCTGAATGTTGGTACTTTTATCATAGGCAAGAAATGCCTGTGGAGGAAGTACCATAATTTTACTAAATTATAATTGGATGACATCCCTGTCGATCCCTTACATGCAATGTATTTGTGCCTTATGACTGTCAAGGAGATAATAAAAATTCCTTGATCTGCTGTGTCAAGATATCGTAACAAATCATCAGCCACCCTTGACTCTCGCTGCCATCTCGTCAAATATCTCCTCCTTGATTCTTTTACTGAACTCATCGTCATTATTCCCACGTTCAACAAAGTCTATTCTAGTTTCCAAGCTCTCGATATCATCCCGTATCTCTGCCAATTCTACGGCCTCACCGTCATCCGCAATGGCTTGCGCTTCTCGCAGACCAGCGACCTCCACCTCCAAGTCCTCGTATTTCTTCTGGCACGTCGCAAGCTGTTCTCGCAGCTCAGCCACCTCGGCACGCAACTCTTGGATAACAAGTGACTGGTTAGCAGCATGGACATCCTGCTCTCTCTGGCGGTTGAACATGGCCTCAAGCTCCTCCAACTTGTTCCAGACTGTATCAGAGTCGGCGACCGCGTCTTGGCTTGGCTTACGCTTGCGTGAGCGAGTATCGGGCGGATCAAAGGTTGAGGATTCGTTGTACAAAGGGGGATTCGTTTCGACCGTCGCGACTTTGTCGTAAGATGGCGGCAACGGTGCAGGAAGTGTCGTAGGCTTCGCACCACTGCCACTAAACATTCGAGAAACATCGTGGTCCGGGCCAGCGACTGGTCGCAGCTGTCGTTCTGCAATTGCTGTACTGATAGACTGCAGCTGGTCTGAAGACAGTGATGAGTCCAAGATATAGATGTATAAATTCGTGGCATGTGACAGTTCGTATAACGAGTTGAGGACCATCCCCGACCGACGCCTGGCTACCTCAACCGGCTCCTTGATGAAACTGGGTATAAGAATGGTAGCGGTCTCTCTCAGTTGTATTCCGAGACATATCGCAGAAGGGAATATCGGCTTGACTTGATCGGGAAGATCTGTTTTGGTGGAGTACTTGAGGGAAGTAATCGATAGAGGGCTGATACGGATATTGATGGACTTTGATGACGTCTTGGCCTTGTATCTGATGGGAACCACGATGTCGAATAGGGCGGATTTCGCTGCAGCATGTAACGTGAATCGAATCGGAGCATTTTCTGGGTCAGGCCTCGTCAAGAATCGCGTCGCGCCGTCGTATTGGTACCCGAGAGTAGCCGTCACACCGTGAAGATTAATTGAAGTCGTCGCCATAATAAACAAAGAAAGGGAATGCGCTACCGATTGATCAGCATGACAAAACTAAAGGCTGGACTTAGCTGTAGAGTTCCAGTCCCAACCAAACCCTCAATCGACGCCAAAGTTCCAAGGGAAGCCGGCCACGCTGCCAGGTGACCTGTGACCTCCAGGTGAACTGTAAGGTCGCCCCGAACTCCAGGTGAACTGTGAATCCGAGCAGGTCCCTTCTACACGCCCCGGTTATTCCAGCGAAGGAGGCGGACTCGTTCGCGTGGGTATAATCCGGAATTTTATATGGGTGTAGCGCAATGAACGGGCTTCTTCTAGGAATTGGGACGTCGAGATTGAGGGATGGGATGCCTTTGCCAAAGGGCTGTATTCGTAGTTTTTGACGATGTCAGCATTGTGAGGAGGTGCAGGTGGAGAGGAGAGGAGAAAAGAGTCATACTAGACTAGGCGAGATTGGGTCGGAATGAGATTCTGAATAAACGGCGCTAGGAACATAGCTAGTCCGGTCCGCCTTATCGGCAATCAAGCCCACTGATAAGCCGTCTTGGGCTTATTATTGGAGCGAAAATACCAGCTGATAAGAAACCTCAAAATGTACTAGCCTTTCCAGGCTTATCTAATGACAAGCCTAACTCAGACAGCAGCTGCTGTACTTGTAGGGAAGGTACCTCGAATCTTCCTTGTTCTCAAATGGAAATCTTTGACGGCTGGTAACTACCACGATATGCGTATCACGTGTCGACAGCATATTCATCTTAGTTGACGGTGTCTGCAAGGGTAATGGCCAGGTAAGCGCCAAAGCTGCTGTCAGGGTGTTCTTTGGGCGAAGATCTACATACAACCAGAGCGTCCTGTTGACCAAGCCGCATGTGACGAATCAGATCGCAGAATTAAAAGCCGGCATCCTTGCACTCAAGCAAGTAAAAGAGTTTGTATGAACCAAGGCGTTTGGGGATGAGCCGTTCCATACAATTGTCATCAAGGCAGACTCGGACTATCTTGTTAAGGGGATGACTGAATGGGCATTGAAATGGGAGACCAATGATTACAAGACTGCCAAACGGAGACTGGTCGAAAACGCGAAACTGTTTCAGGAGTTACCTACACTTGTTGGAGACTTAAACGCATCCAATTTTGACGTGCTGTTCTGGCGAGTGCCTCGGAGGATGAATAAGGAAGCTGATAAGCTAGGTAATCAGGCGCGCGCAGATCAAAATGGTATGGATTATATGGAAATAAACCGGAGATAGACAGTTACTTAAGAAGTGAACAGGGGTACCCGACAATTAGGAATAGAAGAGTAGTAGGGTCGTCTCGCTTGGACCAGTGGCCGTGACATAATCAGTCTGAGTGCTCTCGAATGGTCTCTTCATGATGTGATTGTTCCGACGTCGTTATTGATATTTCCAAAGAGATGATGGCAACGGAACTTTCCAACTCGTTGGGCTCATGTATCTCCGCAGGTCGATAGCCAGGGTACACGCCGTACAGGTCATTGCCATAGCTTGGAGTTGAAACTCTCGGATGAAAAAAAAAAAGAGCAAAGTCGACCAATGAAAAGACGAGATCACCACTTTGGCTTAAACTTTGCTGGGGGTACGTTATTGAGAATCCTCTTTCAAGTGAAAGTGGAATGCGGGGTCGTTGCAGGGATTACCAGCCAATGGTGTTGCAAAACGTCCATTTTCAGTGAAAGTGAGAGAATCCATAGAGATGTAGTCAAGAGGGTAGCGTCAGTTGTGCTTGTTGGCTGGCAAGTAGGTTGCGGCAGATTACCTCCTACTTGTTGTTGGGAGAGATATTGCTGCTCTCTGGTATAGAGTTTTTTGGTAAAGATTTGTATAGCTTCTGGCGCCTGGTATATGGTGGTGGGCTTGTGTAGTCCCTGGGGCTGCCCGCAAGATAGATGAACCGTCCAGGAACGCGCAATGTTGCCTACGGTCCAGGTCTGGAGGCTAAGTCGGTCCAGGATATGTTCCTGCAGCCACTGACTCTTAGGGTATGATCGAGTTCCCCGGTGAAAGCTGCCGGGCAACAAATTTGTCAGAATAAAGTGGTAAAAAGAGGGGCTAGAGACTCACTTTTCCATCTTAGGGACCGTTTTCACACCGTAATCTTGATCCACAGCTGGATAGGTGACTCAGCAGCTCTTATGCAAGCCAACAATGTATCGAGCTAGCAGGGGGGCCCACGAATTGCTTGATGAAGGCAAGCTGCCAAGCAAGATCCTTGATTTTTTGTGTTTTCTGCCGCTTTGAACGCCGGGTGCAAAACCACACAAATTGGTGGAATTGATGACTGTGATAGCCTCGTCAGATTGATCCAAAACACCATGTATGAGGGATATTGTTGAAATGAGCATATTGTATTGATTAAAGAAGAAGAAAGGCTAGCGCTAACCAGCGGAAGCTATAGACAAGACATCCACATCCCAGCCACCAATGGATCGGAATAGCCATTGATCCGTCAAAAACAACGGTTCTCAACAGATATCTCTCACAACTAGGCCTCCACGATGACTTCATCCACAGAATAATCATCAATGACTTCAATGATCAACAGTTGCGGCGGTCAGCTGTGATTATGACCTTCCTAGAGAGCCTCGATCGTCAGTATCACCGTCAGCCCCGCCGTACAGATGATCCACTTACCCGCCGGCCCTTTGCTGATATCATCGGTGATGCTCGAGCTCATACCTCGTGGCTATTGGCGGCGCCGGATGTGATGTTCAATGACCTATTTCGAATGGAAAAAGGTGACTTTTTCCGACTTATTTGGTGGTTGAAGAACAACACCGAGGCTAGCGATAGTCGGCATCAGTCACTTGAACAGAAGCTGATGATCTTCCTCTGGATACTGGCCTACGGCGAGCCTCAAAGGAATACAGCCTATCGGTTCAAGGTCAGTCAGAGTACGGTGTCAGGCATCTTCTCTTACCTGATCGATTTTATGCGGTATTTGCACACAAAATTCGTTCGGTTGCCGGACCACAGATACGTAAGCCCACAGGTCGAGCTAAACACCAAATTCAGCCAGTTCAACGGTGCGATCGGGGCAGTAGATGGAACACATATACCTGCATTTATTCCTCGCCTGCAGCAGCAGAGATTCTGGTCAAGGAAGTCGACGGTTTCCCAGAATGTATTTGCAGCAGTCGATTTCACAGGACGATTCCTGTACGTGCTTGCGGGCGCCGAGGGATCTATTAATGATGCAACACTCATAGGATATGCTCATAACGGCAGCTTCAAAATCCCACCCGGAAGATTCTTCCTTGCTGATGCCGGCTTTGGATCTCGAAGAGGAATTCTAATTCCGTATTCACGGGTGCGATATCATCTTCAGGATTGGGGTGATGCAGGGAAAAGACCGGTCAATGAGAAGGAAATATATAACCTCCGTCATGCCCAGCTTCGAACGATCGTAGAGCAGGCTTTCGGCCGTTGTAAGAGGAAGTGGAAGATCATAAGAAATAGCGCTCCTGAGTATTCATTCAGCAATCAGATCAAGATTATATATGCTGTAACTGGCCTATATAACTTCCTGATTTTTAAAGGAAAAGAACCAGTGCCCCGATGGGAGGAAGAGGGACTTTTAAGGGGGGAAATCCAAGCTCTAAAGAGAGCTCGCCGCCGTGCAGATTTGGTTGTAACTGGGAGATTTGGGATAAATATGAGAAGTCTGATTGCAGGATGGTTATGGGCAACTTATCAGGCGTATCTAGAGCTTCCGAATGACTCCGATTTCGAGGATATTGATGAAGAAATAGGTGTTATGGAGGAAGGGTCTTTTGGTGTTGAGGGAGATGTTATTGATGAAGAGGCTGATCAGAGAGAAGCTATTTTGGGCTTGCAGGAGCTTAATTGAGCTAACGTCATTTTTTTCGGTTAGCTTCCTTTTAGCGCCAAAATTGCCCCGCGCTAAAAATTTCTGACCAATTAGAGCCTATAACAAATTTAAAGTTTATATACTAAGCCCTTTTTAGATTAAAAGATTACCCCGCGGTCTTGGCTGATAGCTGCAGCTCAATCTGATATCTCTAAATCATCACAGAAGCTTCAACTTTTCAGCCCCTCATATCACACAACACCACAGAAGGCACACTTCTTTGATCTTCAACACCACAAAAGCTATATTGATGACCTCGCAAGAGCTTCCTTCATTTCCTTACTATCGAAGGAATTCCAGACTAAAGCATTATTTATATCTGACCGCAGCCATTTCGTCACCATCACGAAATCAACGCCCTGATCTTCCATAAAAAGCTGAGTACAGTCCCTAATCGCGCCCTGCAAATCCTCGGCCCCGACCGGCCGTGGGGAAATTACATGATTATGAGTAGTTGACTGACTCTTTATTAGTAGTTCCTTCAAATCATCAATATCCCTTCTTCCAGTCTTCTTCTTCTTCTGCCGGGGGAAAGGAATGACTTCATTAGGCGGTATCGCCGCTGCAGCCGGTCTTTTCCTTCTGCTGCTCGCTGGAGTCTGTGACTGCCCTGCCGAGGGAAGGGGAAGTGGATCATCAAATTCATCATCATCAACTTGCTGACTAGCTTCTGCAGCTGCCTCCTCCTCTGGATCTTCTTCAGTAAGGTCAACTTCGCCTGGTTCGCTATTTGGCTCAGCCGGGTAGTTATTGCGAACCTCTTCCTGTTCTGTACCGCCAGGTGAGTCTGCTCTCTCTACTGCCGGCGGTGGCATTCCTCCGTGACGGGCGAAGGCATCGTCATCGCCAGCTTCTGTAATAAACCTGCCTGCCGGTCGGTCATTAGAGAAGATGAAGTGGAATACATCGACTGTTATGTGTTCATCAACACCAATGCCGTCCTTTATTACCCTTACTGCCGACCGGGGATGCTGCTGCTTTATAACTGATTCTTGCTCCCGACTAATCTTTACTTTCCCAGCGTCTGCGTTTTCGACACTTCCCGTCATGTTAAGCATATCCTGATATACTCGGTAGTTCTCCCTCACTGTATTATATCTCGATTCGATCCGGCGATAGTCCCATTTTATCCCTGGGAAAGATTCTTCTAGGGGGGCGATAAATGATTCGAAAACTGGCTTCAGCACAGCTTTTTTCCTCGAATTTAACCTCTGGTCCTGCCTAGCCTGCAGCAGAAGGTCCATCAAAAATAGATGCTGTTCAGAGCTCCAACGGTTGCTTGTTGACTGTGAGGAAGGTGGCTGTGACGAAGGGGGAGGCTGTGACGAGGGGTCAGACTGCACTGACGATCGGGTCTGCCTCGGTCGGGTCGGCAGGGGGGTTGGGGTCGAAAGGTGTGACATTCCGTTTGACTGTGCTATCAAAAACTGACTTTTGGCAGGGGAATTTCCTTAGATTGAAGGGTCGGGCAACGTAGCTCTACTGGCTGTGATCACATTGATCTGAGGGGCTTGAAATCACAGTCAAAGTCATCCCCGAAGGCGGTGAGAGCCCCCTACGGATACGGAATAGCCCTCTTTTGGTACAACCTCTTCGACCCACATATACGAATGTAACCAATTTTACCCAATTTGGTGCCGGGCGAATTTCACCGGGGAATCCGATCAGGCCCTTAGTGAAGCCGCATCCTCTGCTATGCTGGATATTCTGGGGGTGGAGTTTCTTTAAGTGCCGACTGAGAACCTCAAGGCTAGTCGATCGGAGCCCACAATGTCTGCAGGCAGCGCCTTGATGGATGCGAAGGTGAGGGTGAGGCGAAGAGCCATCTAACCGCACCGGCAATGTCTCTGGGTCTGGAAGATGAAGGCTCCGGATAAATGGGCCAAGCCCTCGGCGAGCCGGCTTGGAGATGCCATGCCGGTCTCCAAGGTGACGCGAGATACAGTCCCCATCAGGTTTAAGGGCGAACTTGCATTGAATACATATAATTGCTGGCTCTGGTTGGTTGAGGTAAAGTCCAAGGCTTTCTAGCTGCTCCATTATAGCTTACTTTTAGTAAAAAATAAAAAATAAAAAAAAATAAGATAGCTAGTTAGGAAGAAGGAGGAGAAAATTACTGACTGATATTAGGGCTTAGTAGAGTAGGAGGGGAGGAGAAGGAAAGCTCTTTTCTCGCTCTCTTTACTTTAAACTTTACTCCTATGGAAAGAAAGAGCAAGGGGCATAGTCAATAGGTAGGGGTCCCTGAATGGTAATTGGCTCTATTGTTAGGAGGTGGAGAAAACGGGACCCATTCCCAGATGATCCCTATTTCACCTGGGAAATGAGATGGATTTTGGGAATGGGCCCCGTTCCCAGGCTGGTAGTAAACAAGGATGGTTGGGATAAGATGATTGGTGTAGAAGCGGGAATGGGCCGCGTTCCTGATGGAAATACATGGTAGGATGCCATTATATTCACGAGGAAACTATCGATCAGATACCTATGGGTCGATGCCCTCTGCATCTTGCAAAGCGAAGGACCAGATGATGCACAACATAGAGCTGACTGGTCCTATGAAGCCGCTAGATTTGGCCAGTACTATCAAAACGCCACCTTGACAATCGCGGCAACCGGGGCTATATCATCCAGCCAAGGGTTATTTCTACGAAGACCGGCACTTGAGTTTGACCCAGAGCCGGTTATTCTCAAACAAAACACGAATAGGGGCGAGACTAACGTCTTTATCATTCAACCACCGACTCCATTATGGGTTCCAGCCATACGAAATGCTGCTCTTCGAACCAGGGGATGGGCCATCCAAGAAAGAGTCTTGTCAAAGAGGATACTACACTTTGGCGCAAGTTGTTTGTTATGGGAATGTCATGAAAGCCGGATTACCGAGACGAACCCCGGCGACACCGACTCTCTTGCCTATAGCGATACAGGCGAAGACTTTATTTCTGCCTTCAAAGACATGGATAACCGCCAGGAAGATGACATCATGAGATCTTGGTATCAATTTATAGATGTTTACTCTTCGACGAACTTTTCTTTCCATACAGACAAGCTCCCAGCTTTGTCAGGAATTGCGACTAGGATCAAAGACCGCTTTCCACAGGACTACATCGCGGGAATATGGGAGTTGGCTATTCCAGAGGGACTGGCCTGGATGGCCCGGGAAACGGAAGAGCCCGACCCGGGCTCTGATCTACCGTCATGGTGTTGGGCCACCAGACGGTCCGCTTCATTCTTCTTCGTTCGGGACGACAACGATTGGAATTCAATGATAGAAGTCAAGTCCTGGTCAGTCACGACAAATGGTCCGCAGACATCGGGTCAAATACTCCAAGCAAGATTGATTATTAGTGGCATTTTCAAGGGAATAGATTTATCCGACCCAAGCCTGATTTTCGACTTCGGTTCCAAGACCGATGCTGAATGGACAGACAACGTCACAAGCCTTACTGCTTTAGACCCTGGGTTCTCAGTGGATCGGCTTGTATTCATTGATGACGCGAGGTCTATTAAGACTATTGGCAACCATCACCCTTGCCTCTTAATCGGAAAATCACATGTTCCTTTATCGGATCTTACAGGGAAAACATTGGTAGGAGTTGCGCTTATATTGGAGCCCACAGGCCGTGTGGGAAGGTTCCAAGAGTATAGAAGAATTGGACTTGCATCTCTCTCCTTCATGGAATACTGGGCTAATGTTCAAGATATGAGAACAGTTGAGCTTGTATAGATCCCTCGAGGAGCTTTAATTCTTATGTACTGAATGATGGTGCTAAAACAGCTGATGGGAAACGTTCTGAAGACTACCTAAGTTTGAACATGGAAAGTGCCAAGTCGGCGGTGTACAATCCTATTTGCTTCAATCTTATCCCATTATAGTCTTGGAGCAGTATAGATCCTTTTCATTGCTTTCCATTTGCGTTTGTAGTAGTATGGATATATGGGGATAGACCGGAGATAGGTTTACAGGTGAGAAGTGTACAGGGGTACGCGACAATTAGGGGTATACGACAATTAAGAAGAGAAGAGTAGAGCCCAATCAAGACACGTCAAAGTCCTTCTTCACTTGAATTTGAAGCTGGAATAGTGATGTAGCTTCCTCTTTTACAACATGTTTCACTATCTGAAAGCCATCTCCACGCAGTAGATTTCGGTACATGGTACTCAGTAGGGCCTGTGAAGACGCTATTTAAGCGTCTAATGTATGGGTTTTCCATTGGATTGAGACTTGGTTCTGTCTTTAATACTTGAGTAAGCTGATTATCTACATGCATTTTACTGAGCCGTCGTCTCTCGGCTTTGCACAAAAACCTCTTCCGCCCATGCGCGATACTGAGTCTCAATCCAATCCCCAAGTTTTCTCAGTGAAGCAATCAATTGATAAAGCCCAATAATTGTTCTTGTATCTCCAATAGCAAGCTCTTCAGCAACTTCAATGTGAGTCCCATGGAAGGAAGCAAACGAGATATGCCACTCATGACCAACAACATGAATAAGAGGGATTGTCGGTGGCTTGTGATTTGGCAACAGTTCCGAGATCCGTTTGAACCACGCCGCTGTCCAAACTGATAACTGAAGTTTGCCTTGATTCGGCGACGTTGAGGTCTTGGTCTCGATGCTGCAGGCAATCGGGGCGAATTGCAGTGGTGCATACAGTGATTGATTAACGAACCGAGCTTCAGGCGGCTGATTCCAAATATGCGTGGCGATTCCGGCGATTAGTTGACTATCAGCCTCGGAATGCGGTGGATCATGAGGCGATGAGTGTGGTCTTCCTTTGTTCAACCAAAGGAGCAAAGTAAAGTCAACCATCTTACTCTCGACTACTGTAGCTTTGCCATTGGCGGTTGGTAAAAAAGGTGCCGCGATCTTGGCCGACATTCCTGGTTCAATACGCACAGTAGAATGGCCTGATAAGGCATGTTTCAATAGAGGCATGTGGACATGCATGTTCCAAGATGCTTCCGAGCAATCAGACAGCTTGCACTGCTTTGCTTCGGATCGGATCTCGTGCAGTACCTGAAGTTCTCGATTCAAAGCGACGAGAATCTCTGGGCCATCTGTACCTCGTTCGTCTATGAACCAATGGTCCTTGGCTCGCTTCTCAGTCGACTTGATACTATCCTTCATCGGACCGGGAATAAACCTTTCCTTGTCGTTGATATCCTGCAATCCTTCGTATAATTCATGCACGTCTGGTTGAAGAAGATCAAGCCCATTACCCTCCAACTCGAGAGGATTGATGGGTACATCAAGGACCTGCAAACTATTGTTGTTTTTAACGGGACTCTTAGATCGAGTAGTCCTACTAGGCGAAGTTGCTCGAGAGTCTTGTGAAACAAAGGATGATTCCGATGGCGGCATATGAGGAATGTTGGTCAATCGAAGCGGAAGGCGCTCATCGTTGAAAGCAGCAGGCGTAGATGCTCGGTTTGAACGGGGAGTGGTATCCACATCTTCCTCAGTCCTTCTCCGCTTTGGTGATGTTTTTCGAGCCGACATACTCCCATCTGAAGTCGGCGGCGTGATGTGCGACCACTGTAGCTGAAATGATGAAGCCTTGTTTGAATGCAATTGATGGCCGTTTATTTCAGTAACAAATGAGTCTGGTATGGCAGCAAGCCAATTCTCAATGAATGCTTGGAGACCCATGAATAGTGAAGTAGAAAGTTTGCAAGAATTGTTCAGTTATTAGTGGTTGAGAAGAAACGCGTTCTGAATGTTAATATTATTAAGCTGCAGTGTTCGCGTCGCGCTATTGCTTTGATTCGAAATGATTTCCTGTTGGCAGGGTAATAATCGCGAGTGGGTTAGTGCGATATAAATTAACAGGGATGAGGTTAACTAATGGCAGTGACCAAATTAGTATTAGTTTGCCAAGGTTTTGTTCAAAGCTGCCTACCCTATACGAGACCCGCGATCCAAAACTTCTTAGCATTCCAACTCTCTCCTGTAAAAAATTTTCCTTGGCACCCGCTGTTAGCGCGCTGCTAGGGCAGAAAGTTTTTGCAGGCCAAAATGGCAGCAAAGACAGCTGTGGGCTTAGCGGGACCCTAACAGCTGCCTGAAGAAA
>PVQA01000504.1:0-11438 GCA_002980515.1 Fusarium burgessii | reverse complement strand
CCCCGGTATATGCATACCCCCCTGGCAACGGATTATTTTGTTCTTGACCTCCGTCGCGTCTCCCATGACGCGTGAATTACCGCGGCAGAATCTAGCACCGAAAGACGACGAATTAATGGCACCCATGGCTTCAGAAGAAAAGGCAAAACGCCCACTGCCCAACATGCCCCACGATATATCAGAAGATGAGCTTGCAGACGAAGAGCCATCATGGGAATGGATTTATAACTCTACTCCGACGACAGAACGAAGCGATGGAACACAAAGCGACAGAAAGCGAAGAAAAGTGACAGGTGATAGGATCGTGGGTGCGAGGATCGGCCAATTCGAATGTAGAATTGGAGACACTGTCATGCTCAAGGCCGATGGCTCTAATGAGGCGTGGATCGCCTTGATCTGCGAATTTGTTGAAGACGATGGAGAGGGAGAGAAAGCAGCCAACTTCATGTGGTTTTCGAGCGAAAAGGAGATTCGAAACAGAGACAAGAAAAGAACTGATTACTATCCGGTCAGCTTTGAATTTCCTCGAGGTCGTTTAATTATCCTAATTAAGAATGCTTCTAGAATGAACTCTATATCTCTCCATCATGGGATATCAACCCCCTGGCGTCCATCAACGGCAAAGCTAAGATCATGTCCCAAGATGTTTTCCTTACGAAGTACCCTCAGAGTAGAGTTCCCCGAAATGATCCAGACTTCGGCAAAGTCTTTGTCTGTCGAAGGGGATGCAATACCCGCACTGCTACATACACCGATGAATTCATATGGGAGGAAATATATAGCGGCGAGCATGATTTGTTTGCTTTAATGGATAGGGTCAAGACTGGTACAAAAGCCACACGCCGTCGACGCAAGGCTCGGAGCCCATCACCTGCTGATGATACTTATCATCCACCTCAAGTTCCACAGACCCCAACCAAAACAGGACGAGGTTCGGTAGCTAGTACGCCAACATCACGGAGGAGCCAAGCCACGCCAGGCTCTCGTGTCAAAAGGTCAGTGATATAAGGCTGCTCCGCTATGGCGTCAGTTACTAAACTCTACAGGAGTGCAAGCAAGAGACTTGAGTTTACTCCCTTGGCCACACGCAGACTGTCGCCTAGTCAAGTTGAATCTTCACCCTTTCAGATAGCACGGTCCCGTTTGCATGTCTCTTCAGTCCCAACCAGTCTTCCCTGCCGAGAAGGAGAATTCTCTTTGGTTTACTCTCATCTTGAAGCAGCTATCTCGGATGGTACTGGTAACTGTATTTACATTTCGGGGACACCTGGAACAGGAAAGACAGCGACGGTGCGCGAAGTCGTCTCGAGGCTCGAGGAAGCTGTAGGTTCTGATGAACTCGACGATTTCATATTCGTCGAAATCAATGGCATGAAGATCACGGATCCTCACCAATCGTATACCCTCCTTTGGGAAGCCCTCAAAGGAGAGAGAGCTAGTCCAGCACAGGCTCTTGATCTTTTGGAGAGAGAATTCAGCAATCCCAGCCCTCGCCGTATTCCTTGTGTTGTACTCATGGATGAACTTGACCAGCTTGTCACCAAGAACCAGGCCGTTATGTACAACTTCTTTAACTGGCCGACTTTGCGGCACAGTCGCCTTATTGTGCTCGCAGTTGCAAACACCATGGATCTTCCCGAGAGAACTCTCAGCAATAAGATCAGCAGTCGATTAGGTATTTTCTCAATCATGCATATCGCGGTGATATTGACTAAATCCCACAGGTCTAACACGTATCACATTCCCTGGTTACAATCACGAACAACTGATGAAGATCATTCAGTCACGATTAGAAGGAGTCCCTGGGAACATCGTAGATCCGGACGCCATACAATTCGCTAGTCGAAAGGTAGCCGCAGTCAGTGGTGACGCTCGAAGAGCCCTTGACATCTGCCGCAGAGCTGTCGAGCTTGCTGAGGCCGATGCTCCCAGCGATCCCACCACTCCAAGCAAACGGGACACTCCAGCACAACCCAAGGGTTCAGGTCGTGTTACTATTGCAACAATCAAGAAGGCCATCAACGAGGCAACCACTAATCCCATTCAACAACATCTTCGCAGCCTTCCATTGATGTCTAAGCTTGTCATGGCAGCTCTTTTGCTGCGCATTCGAAGAACAGGTCTCGCTGAGACAACCTTTGGGGAGACGCTGGACGAAATACATCGTGCTTGCCTTCGAGCTCCAGCAGCACTCCCAGGCGTGGCAGCAGTCCTCAACAATGGTCTGAAGGGGACGCAGATGGGAAGCCAGCGCCCAATGACCAGACCTGGTCACATTCACACGGCGGCGCTCGAGTTAGTAGCAGCCGGCTTGATTAACCTTGAAGCTCAGCGCGCAGAGAGGTCCAGTAAGCTTCGTCTTTCCATTGCAGACGATGAAGTAAAAATGGCCCTCCGTGATGACGGGGACCTTAAGTCTTTGGGTATCGGTGTATAACAGTTGTAATATAGAACCCGAAGAACGGCGTCCCGCGACAATTTATCCTTAATAAAAACACACCACCTCTGATTCCCCTTAAAACTTTCGTCGGGCCAGAGTTGGCTTCCATACCAGGGGGTGTGACTCTTCTGTTGCTGTTTCATCCTGCTTCCAGATTTTGACTGTGGACAAATGTATTAGCATGGCGAAAACGAGCATGCTGGGGGAAGGGCCGATGCTTACTTGTTTTATCGGCTTCACCGCAGATCAGACGCAGACCAGAGCGATCGAATGTCGAACTCATGATACCTGCCTCGGCATCGAGAGAACCAGGCTGAGCTGTAGTATCAAGAGACTGGAATCTATGTCCAGTCTTCCAATCCCAAAAACTCATAGAACCATTGTCACCTACAGTTCAAATTAGACACCGTGTGACGAAGAAATTTATATCTTGCCACTTACCTCCTGAAAAGAAGACATTTTGCTCGTTAACACTCATTGTGTTGATAATAGCATTGTGACCCTCGAAGTTCTGCATGAAGGCACCTTCAGGGCACTTCCATTGCTTGATACTCCCTGTGCTACCACTAGCAAACGTGAACTCCGATGGGTGTGTTGCTAGGGCTCGAACACCCTTCTTGTGATGGGTCAGTACACCCATAGTCTTGCCAGCTGCGAGATCCCAGAGTCGCACTGTCGAGTCCAAAGATCCGGTGATAACTTGAGGATCAGCCTCCTGACAAACTAGATCGGAAACAGTCTGAGTGTGGCCCGACAGAACGTGAATGTTGCTCCTGGTTCGCATATCCCAGACACGGGCAACACCATCTCGACCACCAGTGACCAGAACATCGAGTGTAGGATGCAGGGCAAGTGTATACACGCCGCTTAGATGTCCATGGTAGTGACGGATGACTTTATTTGTTTCGAGATCCCAGCACTTGACCATCTTATCTTCACCACAGGAGAAGAGATATGGATGACGGGGGGACACTGCAAGGCCACGAACAGTACTAATATGGCCAGTAAGAGTCAGCCTTAGTGAGCCCGCCGCCAAATCCCATATCTTGATAGTTCGATCCCCTGCACCGCTGGCAAACCATTTGTTGCCAGGCTCAACAGCCAGGCTGCGTACCCAACCGAGATGGCCAGAGATTACCCTCATTAACTTCCATGGCGCGTGCCATTCTGGTTTCTGCTGCTGAAGACCTTGCGCTCCTCTTGTTGTAAGACTCATGTTCTGTGGTGTACTCTCGTTCCTGGCTGCAGAGGTAGAGGCCTTGCTCGAGCTCGGCGCACCCTCAAGGAGCTTCATGGCTGGGCGAGCAGGCAGAGCAGTCTTGGAAGCCTTCTTTCCAGTTTGTTTGGTTGGAAGTTTCGCAGTAATTGATGGCGGTAAAGTCTCGACATCTGAATATTCGTTGCGGAAGCGTCTTTTTATGATAGGGTCCTCGGACGCGTCGTCTAGTTTCTGGCGCTTGGTGGTTGATCGCTCGGGGGCGTGGGCGTAAATTGTTCTCGAGACGTGAGCGTTTTGCGCGACGAGAGCACTAAGCTGAAGCGCATCTTGAAGTGCTTCTGGTGTTTCCATTGTATATGCGTAGCTGTGTTTGCGACCAAATCTCTGAACGATCGTTGGAAAAGTTGATGGTGATAAAGTCTGGGGCATCATAAAAGTTGTGACTCAAGCGTGTAAAGGCTGCCAGCCGCGTGTGGCGCCCAATCTTTGCGCCACAGACATGTGACTAAAGACTTTATATTCCTCACCTTAGGTACCCTCTACGTGACAGGGCCTGGGAGTAGCCTACGTAGACCAGCTACCTGTAGCCGACTCCATTTTAGCTAGAGCACTAACCAGCAGCAACTATTTGATACATTCATCTCGAATTTATTGAAATCTTTATTATTATTGAATAAAAAAAAAATAATTCTTTCTCTGTCATATTGTTTTTTCGTTATCAAAATGGACAACGAAGACAAGTTCCCTCTTCATACAGCTGCTCGTGAGGGGCGAGGTGAGCCTATTGAATTACACAATTGCATGACTGGGATCATCACTAACAGGTGAATATAGTGACTGTTGCTGAAGGACTCCTCAAGGTCAGCACTTAGCTCTACAACTATGAATGCCAGATATTTACTTCTTGAATAGTCAGACCCAAAACTGGCGCAGCGAAAGGATGATGATGGTCGATATCCCATACATTGGGCAGCTTCTTCCAACAATTTGGACATCGTTCAGTTGTTGGCGAACCAACGTAGCTTTGATGCGGATGTCCAGGTGAGGAGCAGTCTCTCACTGAATTCTTTTTCTAGCCCAAGGATCATAACCAACATAAGTTGCCTAGGATGAAAGTGGATGGTCTCCTTTGATGATCGCAGCCAGTGTTCCCGACGGTGAAGCTGTTGTCAAACTTATCATGTCCAAGGACGCGGACGTGAACCTCAAGAGTAAGGCTTTCTCTATGTCTATTACTTTACATACGCTAACTGGTCCTCGAAGATTCTGCTGGACAGGTAACACTTCCATTACCAACTCTGAAACAAGAATAATCTAAGCTCAACATACAGACTGCTCTTCACTTTGTCGCCTCTAAGAAAAACCTCGACATTGCACGTGTTCTTATCGACAACGGGGCGTCGTCCAGAGTCCGCGATCGAAGGGGCCAGTACCCCATACACCGCGCCGCCGCTGTTGGTTCTGTGCCCATGGTGACTCTCCTTCTTAAAAACAGGAGTCCACTGAACCCTGCTGATAATGAGGGTTACACTCCACTTCATCATGCAATCGCAGAAGGCCATGGTAGGAAGATGTTCTTTGCCACCGGTGTTAATTTATCACTAACCTGTGCACTCTAGGAGACACTGCTGTTGCCCTCCTCAAAGAAGGCGCCGACTTCTCCCTCAGAAACAGTGCAGATGAACTAGCACTTGATCTCGCTCCAGACAAGGATGTATGTATATCTCCAGAACACGAACAGGGATTTCCTGACTCTCTTTTCGCACCACACTATTAACTCCCATCTAACTCTGTCTTTTTGTCAACAGGTACGCCGATATGTTTTACAAGGTGCGGAGCGTGAGGGTATCGAGTTGTCTGGGTAGCTAGGAATACATGCCAGAAAAAGAAAAGGAAGCGCAAGATACAATGACCTTCCCAAAGTCTAAGATGCGATCAAGAGAAAAAGAGAAAGGAGAAGGAAACGGAGAGACGCAGAAACAAGATACCTCCTTTTCTTACTTCATCACGGTCCGTTCTACCAACTCGCGATACATATCCTTGACGTCCTGAACGTCAGCCTTCAGCTCCTCGACTAGTTCGCTCTTCTCGCCCAGCATCTCTAATGTTGTCTGGTACCGTGAGTTGATGTTTTCCACTTCTGCTTCTAGCTCTGTTACTCGTGCCGTAGCCGCCTTTTGTGTTTCTAGTTCTGTCATGAGGTTCACAATATCAGATCGTGCCTCGTCTCGCTGACTGCATATGCGAGCCATCTCTTCTTTGGCAGCCACTTTCTCGGCTTCCAGTCGTCGAATTGCCGCGCTCATTCGCTCTACAAGTTGCACCGAAGGACCAGCCCCAACTGTGGATACCGAAATCATGTCTTGCGCAACGTTCCGAGGAGATGAAGGGTCACCATCATCTAGACCATCGTCGCGATCTGGTGGCGGTGACATCGCGCGCGGTGACTCGGTAGGTGGCTCAAAGGGTGAGAAAGGGGGCGGAGGCGGCATCGCATGCCCGGTTGTGGACAAGGCACTAGGACGGGGAGGTTGACTAGACATTCTTCGGCCAAAAAAGAAGCCATCGCCGGCGCTGTCGGTCTGGCTTCCCGGTGTTGGTACTCGACGAGGTTGCCTGCCGGGTACAGGAAGCCCGATAAAGTCTGAGCTAAAGGTCCGGGTAACAGATAGTAATGGGGAATCGGGTCTGCTTTGGGATTTGTGTGTGCTTGTGACAACGTCATCTGCCCATTGCCTTCGTTCAGTCTCGGCGGACACTTCCCTGCTCGCCGCCCGTTGTTGCTTCTCGAGCTCACTACGCGCCTGTTCGAGCGCTGTCTCCACGCTCTTGTGTTGGATTCTGAGGGCAGCAAGCTCTTCACGACATGTCTCAAGCTCCTGTCGAGCAACTGTGAGAGCTGGACTGACGTCCTGAAGTTCATCTTCGAGACGTTTGTAACGAGTTGCCTAGAAAGGTGTCAGCGATTTTCAACTCCCTTTATCGTCAAGAATAAGGATTTTTTTTTTACCGCGTCACGAGCCTTCTTCCGCATTTCTGACTCTCGCCTTTGCGCTTCGTCCCTCTCCTTCTCAAGGCTGGCGGCCTTGGTCAAGAGTGAGGTTTCTATACCTTGCCAGTTCTCGCTGGCTGATGCATACTGCGATTGGAGAGTTTCAATATGTCGTATCAACTTAATGTCACCACCTGATCCTGCAGAAGCCTCCTCAGCCGCCACCCTCATTGCCTCCAGTTTACCTTCTGCCGCTCTCAGCTCCAGCTTTAACTCTTCTTCAATATTGCGACCACGTTCTACTGCTCGGTCTAGCTTCTCTTGCCATTCAACCTCGGTCATGCGTAATTTCTCAACCAATGCCTCCTTTTCTGACCGCAACGACGCAATAGTGTTGTCAAGCTCCTTCTGTTTCTTCTTTTCGGCATCTAGCGCCCTTTTCAGCGCCTCGGTGTGGGCGGCTTGTGTTTGCTCAGCCTTGGCTTTATATTCTTGATCCAGGCGTCGATAGGCCTCCTCCTTAGCTGCTTTGTCTTTCTTTAGCGCATCGATTTCCTTCTGAAGGGCAGCCCTTGCTTTTCGAACGTCTTCGTTTCTCTTCTCTTGCTCTTCCTTACTGTTGATTCGACTACGTAGGGTCTCCGCCTCAGCCAGAGCTTTCTCTCTACTTTTCTTGAGCTCATTGGCCTGCTTCTCGTTGTCTACAAGCTGGCCGCGTAGCTTCCGAATCGTTGTTCGGAACTTTTGCTCTGAAGTGGAAAGCCTTTGACCTTCCTCCATCAGAAGAGCAATCTTCTCATCCTTTTCGGCCAATCTCCGCTCTACACTGCCCGCTTCAGCGGAACTGGCAGCCTGTCGAGCTGTGTCCGCCGCACTTCTAGATAGAAACTGCAGTTTGGCCTGTAGAGAGTCAATTTGCTCGATGTACTCTTGGACCTCTTCTGAACGAGCTGTATGAGTTTGGGTGGCGTCATTGTCTTTCTGTGGCTCTTCGGCCAGTGCATTTACAATCTGCGGTGCCTCTATAGGATGCTTATTGTCTGGTTCTGGACTATCAGACTTTGGATGGACCTCGGACCTGTCCGTAGCTTCTTGTTCCGTAGCACTTTCAGGTTGGGCCTCAGAAGGTGGCTCAACGATAATCGGGGTGGAGAAATCATTTTTGAGGTCTTGTTCACTTATCTCCTTACTATCGCTTTCGTCGGATTTGGTCGGTTGTTCTACTGTAGGGAGGGGAGCTGGGCCGGCAGAGGAGGTTGACTTGTCGGCTTGGCTGTCGGGATCAGCTACTTTTAATTCTGCTACCTCGGTGCTTTGTCTCGTTACGACGGGCTCAGTGCTAGCAGGGCGCTCCTTATCAACAGAACTGCGAGAAGTATCGATGGAGCTGCGAGGGGATGATTGTGAGGTTCGCGAGGCCATAGCCTTGGCCAGCCTGGCTTGTAGACGATCATTGGCACGGTTGGGCTTCGGAGCGGCAGCTATAACAAAGAATGAGTCAGCGTACGACAGTTTTACTTGTATCACAACACAATTTGCTAGAAATGATCGACTTACCAGATGTAGTAGGTTTGGGGCTTGGAGCTGGCGCGGGTGCGGGTGCGGGTGCGGGTGCGGCCTTCATTCCCTGTTGCTGCTCATATCCTTGTGCCGCCTGCTGGTCCTCGTCAAGTAAGTTGTCGAGGCGATTCTCAACTCCCTCAAATGCGGACGAGAGGAAGGCTCCCCAACGCGACCCTTTGCCCGGTGCAGTCATAGCATATGATGAGAGCGGTCGAGGTGTTGGGTTACGGCTCGTCGATGTTGCTCGTCAACTGATTGACGTAGTCGCTAAAGGTCACCTCATCGATATGCTGCAGAAAAAAGTAAGCACAGCGCCTGGAGCTGCAGCCAATGAAATCGTTTATGCTGCAGCCACAATGTAGGTGTAGTTTGTAGTTCAGTGGTGGATGTTTGCAGGGAGATGTTGGCTTCGAGGTAGAGGTGTCGTCAGCGCAACTTGGGAGTGGCATGTACTAATAATAATGTTAGTGGGTGGTAAGTGGAGTGAGACAGACAGCTCCAGGGAGGATAGGACAAGGGACCAGCTTGCAACCCCGTCACCTTATTTCCGAGGAATTCCATTTAATTATATGCAAAAGAATCAAATTATATATATATAAAGGGAGAAAGACAGAAAGATAGGAGGACAGGAAGAAGGAAGGGGGAAATCATCATTGCCTTCCTCGGTCCAGTTATGGAATACCCTGAGCAAGTATTAATGATAAAATGAAAACATGCCCCTCAAGAATAGTGACAGTTATATAGTCAACTCAAAGAACACTCCAATAACACATGGAAAAAAAAAAAAAAAAACTTTAATAATGAGTGCATTCTAAACAAAAAATCACATAATTCTGTTGACGTCCTTCTTCGTTTCCTGGGTATACATGTAGTACAATAATTCGCAATATCCAGCATACACAGTCAAAGTACATACGTATATCCAGACTTCACGTCCATACCATACCTCCATCAGGACCTAATATCCAATGCTAGAATACCCTCAATACTCCCATCCCAAATATGCCATGCCGTTGATAATGTCACGCCAAATCCAAACACCGACCATGTCCATGTTGGTCTCATGTTCGCATATAACTCGGTTACAGAAAACAAGAGCAACGCAACGCAACGCATGAAACAATTACATTCAAAATAACATTGAGAAACACGCTCGCTTGAAATGACTCTCATGCATCGTTCGTTCGTTGGTTCGTTCATCCATCATCACACCGCCGCTCATCCAGCGATCTTCTTCCACCAACTTGTACGAGGTGTTGCTGATGCATCCATAAAGGTTGACGCTCGACGGCTGTGGTGTCGTTCGTCGCTACCTTCGGAACGCCTTTCTCGGTGACGTTCTCTATCACGACCGCCGCGTTCACGATCATCTCGCCTTGCTCGTCTTCTTCGCCGATCTTCGGCCTCTTCTGTTGTGTCTTCTCCATATTTCGATCGATGAGCTCGACGGGCTTCACGTCTTGCCATCTCATCCTCAGTTTGCCCACCGTTTGCGTCACCAGCATCGGCGAGATCAGGGGGAGGGGGTGCGTCAGAGTGTTCCTTGACCCATGATGAAGTTCCAGAATGAGGCCAAGCTGGTGCTTGCTGTCTCTCTTCGCGACGACGGGATTTCCGCTGATTGTATTCGTCTGCGGATTGCTGGCTTCGTCGCTGATGACCTTCTTCTTCCGTACCTCGAGCAGCTCTCCTTGTGTCGCGGCGGCGGCGTTCACGTTTGGCAGCCCGACGAGCCTCTTCATCTTCCGCTTGCTCTGCGGCAGCTGCTGCTTCCTGTTCCCTACGCAAGCGCCTACGTTCAGCTCTTTGGGCCTCCTTTTCCTCTTGCAATCGCTGTTGTTCTTCCTGGGCTCGTCTTGCCTCTTCTTCGCGCTGTCGTCTGCGTTCAGCACGCCGGGCCTCTTTGTCTTGCCTTTGAGGGTCGGCTTCTTCTTCGCGCTGTCGCCGACGTTCACGGCGCGCCTCATCTCGAGCTCGACGAGCTGCTTCTTCGGGGTCAACACCGCCTTCAGCAGCCTCGCGCTCGGCCCTCTTGGCCCTGCGTGCTGCCCGCCTGGCTTCCCGGTCGGCATCTACTACTACTGCGTCACCATCCATTTTGGCACTGCGTAGGGCTTCATCGTCAGTTGTCGCATAGGTACTGCGACGTCGCAGAGGGTCGGGCCTTTCTGTCTTGGGCGTTCGCAAACCACTGAAGAGGCCAGCGAAACCCGATGACTTCTTGGAACTCCGCGGAGGTGCATCAAAAGGAACGTCAGGCTCAACCATCACGGGCTCTTCATCTCGAGATATCCTAGCCCGCCGACGGCGTTCGGTATCGCCCATGACAACGTCTTCCTCTTCACGAGATCGTGGTTTGTGGGACCGGCGGCGCTCGCGTCTATCAGTCACGAGTTCAGGATCAACCATGACCAAATCATCGTCCTCACGCGACCGTGGTTTGTGTGAGCGGTGGTGTTCGTATCTATCAGGCACAGGAGCAGCGCCAGACATCATTGCATCCTCGTCTTCGCGTGATCGAGGTTTACGCGACTTGCGGCGATTGACTGCTTCATCCTCACCCATAAGTATATCCTCAGGAGGTGGCGACACAAGTCCACGGGCGTTGGTCGAATGGCGACGTTTGCTGCTGATGCCGTCTTTTTTCTCGCGTGTGGTAGCAGAACGAGTGAGGGGTGGTTTACTGAACAAGCCAGCAGCACGAGTTCGTGATGAAGTTTTCTCAACTTTGTCGGATGAAGATCCCTTGGAGGATGTCTTGTCCTCTCGTCGTCTATGTCTGCTCGACTTCTCTTGAGGTAGCTCATCCCTCTCTTCACGTGGTGTCGCACCCCATCGACCGAACGAGGTTCCTTCGCGGTGTATTTTGGGCCTTCGAGACTGCTTCGGCTCAGGGGGTGGCGTTAGTGGAGGATCTGGAACTGGAGGAGGAGGAGGAGCATCGCGACGAGACTTGCTCTTCCTACTCTTTCTTTCCTTCTTCGGCGACAGGTCAATGACTTCGACGATTTCATCATCTACTGGAGCTTCAGGTGCTTCTTCTTTTGGCGCTTCTTCGGAGGGTTCCTTTTCGTTGTCTCCATCGCCAAGTGCCTCATTTGCGACCTGGCTTGGTTCATTTTCCTCGTCCTTCTCAGCTTCCGCCTCTGACTTTTCTTCCTCAGGGGAATTGCTGCCTTTGACTATATCATCCTCGTTCTCATCCTCCTCCTCCTCTTCTTCTT